>BOPP01000082.1:241143-253141 GCA_017312745.1 Gryllus bimaculatus
TATCTTTCGAAAGTACTCAAAATATATTATAGTAAAATTTCTTACATTTTTCTCTCAGTGTAAGTATTCATTTGTAAATATCATTTGCCATGTCTGTTTAAATAGATTATATAAACAAAAATGACTGAATTTTCTGTATTTTTTGTTGAGAAATAATAATTAATATTAATATATTATTACTCATAATCATAAAAATTGCATATATATGAACTATACAAACTATTTACATATCGTTAATACAATAACATTTTAAGCCCTCAAAATTATGACTATACTTCGTAAAAGTAATTCTTATTTTTAGACATTTTGTGTTTCATCATGTATGTTTTACTGATGCATTATTATATTACTATTTATTATCAAATATATTAATTTATTTGTTAATTACTTAATATTAATTTATTTATTAATTATTTTTTACATAGTGGATGTACGCCTATTGGAGATATCACTTTAAAAAATCGTGTGAAAGATTATCTACTTCAATCAAGTGATGTGGAAATGATAACAATTTATAAAAACATAAAATAATATACCCAATACTGCTATATTAACATTTGTATAACTAATGTTAATACTTAATATTAATATATTAATATTTTGTATATAAATTCAGTTTTCCATCACATATGTTTTGTGGTCATAAGTCTGTTTCAAATTAAAGTTTGAAATTTCCCGCCATGCTACTCTCACGAACAGCAACTCGGCTGTCTTCGCATACAATCGTGGCTCCACAATTTGCTCTCCCGAGACACAAGTCGTCGCTGGTCGTCGCGACGGAGCGCGCTTCCGTCAAGACTCGCGCTATGCGAAGCGGAGGAGGGGGTACGCGCCACCGCTAGCAGAATACAGCTTTAAATGGGAGCCTTCCCACTGCGGCCCAGAGAGTATATTTGTCAAACGCTGCGGCTGCCGAGCGCTGCGTTCTACCTGCTGCGGTCCCTTTGTTCGACCTCGCCGGAGGGTCGGCGAAGAGCCCCGCTGATTGACGTACGCGCGCTGCTGTGGCCCCGTGGGAAGGCGCCCTAAGTGGGTTCGAAATAAGGGTGGGGGTGGAGATCATAAGAAAGGTGAAAGGGATGGATTTTTGGCAGAAGATTGGGTAGGGCTGGAGTTGATGATGTGTTGTGCAGGCTTGTTGCCGACTGTTTGTTTTCCAGCAAGTTTCATGTGGAGACCATGCCGGGTAAAGTGTTTTGCTGAGAGGAAATTCATTTCAAAAAGTGTAACATTTGCTTCTCTCAGTTGCAGTTTTAATTGTTGGTTTACGTGCTTAATCTCGCTGCATAATGTTATTCTGTTGTACCAGAAGAGCAGAGTCGAGACTACACTGTTAGTGTTTTGGGCGGCACATTGTAATTTGTTTACATGTTGTTCAGGGATAAAGTTACCGCACAAATTAATGTCACTCTGCCCTCCTATTATAATGACTGTGTCCTGCTTGGTCAGCGTTTTTGTGTGGGTGTCCAACTCTGCAGTCACGTCTGCAAAGCTCCCGTCAGGTTTGAAAATAGATAAGACTGAGTAGTTGGAGGGTAACTTCCTACTGAGAATGGAGGAAAGATGGCGGCCATGGCTGTCAGCTAAAATAAGTACTTGTTTTTTAGGCTCAGTAGGAATGTCTTTGTTTTCAAGTGGGCTACGATGCGCAGCTTTACGTGTTTTGGTTTGACGTGCTTCCTAGCATGATTGCGTTGGTTTGTGCATGTATTTGTCGATGGCAGAGAAGGGTTGTGAGGATCAGGAAGGCGAGGAAAACCTGTTTCATAATCTAAAAACACTAATTTGAGTTGCGACTGGATATGGTGTCTGTGTCTTTTGTACAGTCACGGGTGCACGGTTGGGAAGATTCGCTGTGTTGCCGACTTGTACCCTACCGTCTCTATAGAAAGACCTCTTCCAACCTTCGGGTATGTTGATCTAAATTACTGTTTATGTGAGTGAAGGCTTACAAAAGTTCAGCTTCGAGAATGTAGAGAGTAAAAAGAGTAGAATGTTTAGTTGCCATGTCACGAATGCGTTTTAATGTACATGATGAAATTGGAAAATATTCTAGAAACAGATAAGAGTAACAAGCAGTTACCTTAATATTTTGAAAGTGTAACATTGATATGTACTCAATAAATTAAAAAATTATGATTCGATACTAGAATGAGAAAGTGTGTTGTTTACGAAATTGATTGAAAGCTAGTACTTACGAATTTTGCAATGCGGGTTCTGGTAGATTGTTGTCCACTTAGCTGCTACTATTACACAATCCAGTAGACAATACTTTACTCATTCATATTATATATATATATATATATATATATATATATATATATATATATGATATTAATTTAAAATTTGTCTTAAAAATATAGAATAAATTAAATTTGGAACACAAATTCAAAACTGTTCGATACACTGTGCTTGTGATGTTCAAATCAACAGAATCATCACAGAAATATAATAAAAATCTTTCAGTAATTAAATTAGCACAGTGATATATCAAAAAGAAATTGAACTGTTTATAGGTTTTCACATTATCACCAACTCGTAAATCTTAAGTTTGTTATTGATCCAGTAACCGTTTAAAATTTGTTACATATTAGTTTGTCTCGGCAATAGCAAAAATCTAGCCGAAATTATATATAGATAGCCAACCTGAAATATGTAGAAAAGTGGTGATAATTTAGTCAAATATTAGATCACAGGCAGAGCACGTGAGAGACGTAAGCAAGCAAGCGAATATGTACATTTCCAGCAATTTGTAAACACTTGTATTTGTGAGTTTAAATGCTTCAAATGATGTTTTTCGGAAAATCATTTTTTTGTGAAAAAAGATTCAACTTTCGAATATACAGTAGCGCTTAAACGACATTTTCTTAAAAACGGCTCCACGTTTTTCAAAGAAAATTTTCTATTTAGTACGAGGTCTAACTGTTGCTTAATATTATGAAAATATTTCCGTTCTACTATCAGGAAATCGATTTTTTTAATGTACTTAGGAGGCGATAGAAAGTCCGAATAGCTGAGACCAAAGGAAATAGAAAACAAATACGGAAAACTGTCATTCTGTAGCACCACCAGTTACTTTCGCATATACATACGTAGTGTATGGAAAGTTCTGTAATACTGCGGAAAATCGACTTCGAGATTTCAACGTAAATACACGTTTTGGATCCCCCTGATACCGAAAAAGTGTTTTTTCGAAACGTCCGTCAGTGAACGTTACTAACGCCTAACCCATACATAGGACATTTTTCCAAATTGAAGATAGCCCTGTCCATTGGCCTCGAGTCGAACCTTTGAGATTTTGAAAATTATTCTTTAAAATTTGGGGGTACTTTACATGAAGTCCCTCGGACATTTTCAAAACATTCTTAAACACGGCTCCATATTTTCTATTATGTCTTGTAAGAAGAGAGTAACATACACTTTTAAAAGTGGCGTAGGTCCGATTTTCACGGTTACCTCTGAAAATTTGAAAAGTATGATTTTTTTTCGGTGTCTTCCTACAACACCATAATTAAATATATAGATTTTCCTTCAAAGAACATTACCATTTAGGGCGAGGCTTTACTGTTCTTTAATATTCTTAAAATAATATTTGCATTCTATAAGGAAACCAAAAAATGAAGAAAATGTTTAAAAAAATGTAGTTTTGGCGGCGATAGATGGCAGCTTCAAGAGCATGTGGCAAGTACGAATAGCTAGGAACCGAGGTGCATATAATATGGACCTTGGGCTTAGCTTTCACACAAAAAGTCTTTAAGATCCACAAAAGTTTAGTGCCTCATACTTATTATGATGCTGTGCTTGTACTACATGTTCAGGCAATGCAACCGACAAATTATTTATTGAGAGCAATGTTCATTTGTGGGTTGTTTATATTGCTAAAATAGTGAAAATGTAAAATGCGAATTGCGAAGATTGGCGAAATGTACTATCTATTATCGACTTGAAATAACCATCCAAGGTATCTTGCTTCAAAGCAGAACTCTACTTTTGTCCCGTTTGCTCTGAGTGTGCTATAATTTAACATTCCTGATTTTTGGGAACAGTAGGGCATCTGAAAAAGCTCTCTCTCCTGAGCCTTTTGTCTAGTCCACTATCGGACCCAACTTTGTTATTGCGAAATTACAACCACAGTATACGTATTTATACAGTAGTGCAGCGGTGTTAAATGTACTATGAGCAGTTGGTCAGTGACTGAAGTGATCTGCGCAGCGATCAAGAAATATTACGCCAGCTTTACAATTTGTAATACAGCATCGTTCTGTTAATCTAATAAAAAAAGTAAATGTTTTAATATATATTTTAATTTCCTTACGCGTATAACTAAAACATGTGAAGTACAATTTTTGATGAATTTTTTTAGGAAAGAAATGATTTATATCTTATGAATATTGTTCTTTGGAAGTAAACAGAGAATCGTGATGAACAAGTAAAAGTTCTATACTGTTCATGAAAATATAGATATGTACATAATCTAAGTAGTAAATATGGGCTACTAGGAGGTAATGACATTTGTCAAAAGGTAATAATAAATTTCCGTCTTTCTTTCATATATATACTCTGTGTAGGTCTATGAGAATAATTAAAAACAACTTAGGGTTCTTTTCATTACTGCTGCATGTAATTGCAGAACATTGCACGCCTTTTGATATACGCATTGTTATTAATGTGTTAACTGAAAAAGTATAAGAGTTCAGTTGGTGCATATAAAAAAATGTTCCAATACATGTCAAATGTTAAAACGTTTGTGCAAGGTAATTTTACGTGTTATTTAATTACTTGCTCCTGAAATCCTAGGACTATGAAGACACGAGGTCAAGAAATAATACTAATTTTCTTGTAAGTTTTTATCCTGCTCTTAATAAATGCGATTTCACAACCAAATCCGTACACTTCAGCAGTATCCACCCGTGGTTTTACTTATCCTCCGCCACATTCGCCACCTGTATGCGCACGCATCCGTAACTATAAAAACGCAACGAGCGGTTTTCATAAGAACTGAGTTAAGCTACCTGATTTTGTGCCTTCATCATCATCATCATCAATAGCAGTAGTAGCTTAGAAGTTGCAGCTTAGTAGAACTTGCTGAATGACACTGCACAAGGCACATTATAAATCCTTAAGACACCGGACTTCCCTTCTAATATGCCATTTCTACCAATGTAACGTGCGTAAAGTAAATTTGATTTTATTATATTTTAACTAACATGTGTTATTTTATATTTTTAATGTATCCCAGTCCGAAATGTTGCAAAAAAAGCTGAATAAATAATGTTAATAAGATGCTACCTGTATAAATGTGATTGTCTATAAATCAGAGAATCTATTTTAATATTAAGATAAAAATACAATAACATTACTTTAGATTTGTCATTTTTTTTCTTATGAAATGAACACTGATGTAATAAACTGGAATTGTGTAACACCTCTTAACAAAGCCATTAAGCCAACTTTGGTCTCCTGACTGATAAACAAATACACTATTTGAATTCAAGATTAACAATTAATATATATAGATATAAATAGTGAAAAGGAACAGTGCAAATTTCAGAAGTGCATGATCTTGCTGTTTTGCACTAGTGCAAAACAGCTACCAGTATTTTGCAATTAGTTTAATTAAAGAGTTGTCATAAATAAAATTTTACTTTACATTACTGCAAATAGCAAAATTAACCCTGATGATCGCTTCCTACATTTTCATAATTAGGTGCTAGATTTATGAAAATGCATATTTTCTCCAGCAGAAATTATGCTCACTTGGCATGCACATGAAAAATCAAATTATTGAAACATTATTTTATGATGCACATCTTACATAGTTTGCTGTTTTCATTACATGTATAATATTTTTTAAACTTAAATACTTATCACCATTCATTGATATTTAATAAATTATTTTTTTTCTCCTTTTTTAATGAATATTTATGTACACTCCAAGTTGTTCATTATACCTAACATGAATTTCCTGTGTGTGAATTGTGGGTGTAGGAAAATCAGTGGGAATAGGAAAATCAGTGTCATTTCAAGAATTACTTGCTGTCAATTTCATTTTGGAAATTGGTAACACTGATGAACAAATACAAGTAAGTTGACCTCCCATAAGAGGTTTTACTTAAAAATGAAAGTGATCTACGATGCAAAAAAGGAAATTTCCTATTCAACATGGTGGCTGACATGAAGTTCCCAGAATTGTATTTTGATGAAGTTGTAATGCTAATTGTTAAATGTATGTAACATTGTGGAAACTCTTCTACATAATAATATCATTCTTTGAAATTTCATTGAGCAGTAAAGTAAAAGTAAAGTGCTGGATGAATGTTTGTATCTTGTGTACTAATTATGAGAAACAGCGTTTATAATGGGTTAATACTTCATAGAGCATATTTTAGTGTATATTTTTTGAAGTTTTTACTTCATAAACACATTCATATTTCATAGAATACGAGAGCAGATAAATCCGGTTCCTACTCATACCACAGCCAAAACACCAGCCAATTTTTGTTGGAACATGCAACGGCTTAAATTTTGACAGGTTTTACTATGCAGTAATTATTGATAATTAAATATGTGCATTTAGTAAGCTTAAAAATGAAATATTTGACTCACTTCTTTTGGAAGTTCAGTGGTGATATTACTGACAGGATAAATAAGATGAATACTATAGAGTATCTATGAAAGAGACCATCACATGATTTTAACAACACAGACTGAAGATTGTAAAATAATACCTTTTAAATAATAGTTTATATAAGTAATCTGCAGCAGTGTATGAATACTGGTGTTTAATATCAGCATTTATAGCGATTTTAGATTTTAGCACTTCAAATAAAAAGAAATAACATTTTGAAAATAACGCTAGAACGTTTTTTAGCATTATGAAAATTAAAATTTAGCATTTTGTAGTATTTATTCATATTATTATTATTATTATTATTATTATTATTAAGGGGAGGCAAACTAAAATTAATTCAGTGCTTTTCCCATTAAAATCAGGAAATAAGGGAAACTAATTTTTTTTACTTCTAATTTGTGAACTTCAATAAATATAAAAGCGTAAAAAGTAATGCGCGTTACAGGTTTAGGGCCTTCCTCTTCTTGTGCCCTTGTCTGTATAGTGAACTGTGGAAGCAGACACCCCTTGAGATGACAAGAGTTCTCTGGCTTTCAGGATAAGTTTTTTAAATTGTTGTTCTTATTTTTTTAAATTATTTTGTCAATTAAATCTTAATTATAAAACATGGCTGCTCTCAAATTAATGTTTTCAAACATTGATGTGTTGTCGAGGTCGTATCCTTACAGAAACATCAACCATAAAATGTAATTTAACAATTATTTGGTAGACTCATGACCAGGCCTCTGATTCTGATGACATGTCATCTTTTGATAGGTGCATTCTAGATGTAGCTACTTTGAAAATTAATGCTTATCACAATGTATAGGTGGAGAAATGTAATGTTATTGGGTCATTTTTTGCCAATTTTCAATTTTAGGTTATTTTTCTGGACTTTTCCCATAATTCTTAGGTATTTGTTTCCTTTTTGTGTTTTTGGTTAATTTTATTTAGTATAAAAAAATGTATTTTCCTCTTATTTTTAATTTTTTGGGGGGATTCTTTTTCACTAGTTTGAAGTAATTTTCAAAGAATTTGAGGTCATCAGAATCCAAGCCCTGTTCATAACTATTTCACATTTGGTGATCAACTTTGCATTTTATCAGACTGAAATCCTGCAGAAATATACTTCACTAACCATCAAACATACAATTACTAATATTTTCAGTGTTTGGTAATGTTTTTCATTTTTAGCAATTGCTAAAATCAACCATTTCTAAATTTTCAGTTTGGACCCAAAAGGCAAGGAATTTGAGCAAGGTTAGGAATATAAAATTCCAAATGCAAAATTCAGTATTAATAAGAGGAAAGAAAAAAGAGAGAGAGGGAAAGAGATAATAAAAATAAAATTAAAAAAAGAAAGAGAGAGAAAGAAAGAAAGAAAGAAAGAAAGAGAGAGAGAGAGAGAGAATACAAAATCAAGAATTGGGGATTTATCTACAAGGCGAGGTTTAGAAAATAAAACCATCTTTCTGTATGGGGCAAACGATCTAGAGAGCATCAACTAATTGAATTTGAAGAAATAAAAACTAGAATATGTTTTTCTTGACTCCATGTATTACTCTGAATTTTTAAACTCTATACTGAACAACATAAGAAATGCAACATTGAAAAATGCATCCTACGAAAACTGGTCTGTTGCAATCGCATAAGAAGATGCAACACGACAAAGTGAAAGTCTGTGATTTTTTTCTTTTATAATTATGATTAATATTTTGCTACCCCTTGCTCTGAACACACAAACCTTACACACAACCTACAGCTATTGAAAGTTGGGCTTCATAAATACACAGGCTATGACATACATGTTTGAAATTGCCTCAGATTAACATAGAAGACATTATGAATCTCTCACATTCACTCATTACGATTCTTGTGCACTCAAAACAAGGGGGCTAATAAAACAGTGCACTTATGACTCAAAAATAATTAAAATATTTTTAAAATACAGACTTAATTGAAATATTAGCTCTGTACAGGATAAACAAAAGGTTTTTTTGTTGTTGCTGTTGTATTTTTTTTAATTTATTATTTTTTTTTTGGTGGCTCAGAATTTGGAAGAAATGATCTCATTGAGGCGATAAAGCAGATCCAAACATACTTCCACATTATTTCATTTTATTATTCGTCAACAATACTTTTACGTTATTCTAACTGAAGAGCTATGGACTTCTCAAGACTAATTATTTAAAACATAAAAGAATACATACATATATACCTATATATTTGCATGAAATAAACGTGGCCCATGCACATGGGCAGTTCAGAGTACAGATACTGCTTCCAATAATTTTTTTTTAATTTTTATTTTCAGTCTGGTGTAACACAAATGCAGGTATCAAAATATTTTTCACTGATCAGGCCAACACGTGGAGGAGACAGGATTCAGCTGAGGGACCTGAGAAGTCCATACATTTATACTTATTCTTAATATTAATTATGTACAAAAAGCTATCTGAATCATGAGGTCATCTGGCTGACAGCCATCATCGCAAGCGGTCACACACATGAAACAGCACTGGAAATTAAACCACTCAATGTGCATTATGAAGTAATAATTTACAATCTTTGCATCAGCTTGGAGCTAGTTTTACACTCCTTTTCTCTCATACCTTAGCATTAGTGCTGTAGGGTTATTCACTTTCAATATCCAGTTTCTTCCCATCCCTTCCAAACTATAAATTAATTTCCTTCACTGGAGAACAAATTTTATTTTTGTAAAGGAAAATGGCCTATCTTGAGGTAAAAGGACCACATTCTACATACACAAGTAAAGCCTGCCCCTACTAAGGCCATATGTTCCTTTACAAAAAACCAAACTATTAAAATGATGACCCTTCCCATCTGCCAGTACAATAAACACATTAAGAGCAAGACTGACACCCACTGCAGGTAGTTTCTGACAATACCACCTTGCAGACAATGAACAACTAAGCAGTCTTTGGGCACAGTGAACTGTCACCACTCCCATCACAACTAAAATTCTCTCTTGCTGTTTGACACCAAGCATCTCTGGCTGTCCTGCTGGCCATCAATGGCCTTTTGCCCCTTGTAATTTATTTAAAGAACTTTGAACACTATGAGTCATCAGACATAAAAGAATTCTGAGATTTGAGTTGTTCCAGTGTTTCAATTTGTTGACGTAGAAACAATATCCTGCAACAGAGATAATCAAACATATTAAAACATTAATTTTTAACCGTAAGTTTCTGATGGCCAAATAACATTGGTAATAAAAAACAACAACACAACATTCTGTCTTCCAAATATCTTAACAACAACAACAAATAATAATAATAATAATAATAATAATAATCTTCAAAACACAAATTTCCAAATTATTCTACAATTTACATGTTTTGAAAGTTGATGTGCCATCAGTTTGGATGTAGTGTTGTCACACACTCGTGTGGCAAGCATGCATACTAATCTGATGAACACTCAAATGACAATAAAATCATAAAAAATGGTAGCTCCTACTGGATAATGGTACCTTCTCTCCTTTCAACTTATGATTTGCCCACAGGTAGTTCAAGAGTTCGAATTGTCATGTCTCTCTCAATCCACAGTGAATTTGGTTCATTTTTTAATCTTACTATCAATTACTATCAAAAGTCGGTTTGCTTATTTCCAAAATACAAGTACAGGATTGTAATACGCAAATCTTACAACAAATGATACAAACATATTTTTTTGTCTTTCTAATATACTTTCGAAGAGCAGTGAAACAATTTTATCCCAAGGAATGGAACATATCTCACAGAAACAAGACATGGTCTACTGTACTGCATGCCAAGAGCGCTCCAGCAACAGGCGTTCATCTGCTCCCTCTGCCAACCTATGACTCCGATAACGAAAGGGAGGAGCAAGGACTTCTCTTTGGAACTGAAGACTGGGTGGCCCCACTCTGCACGAATTTGATTTAGTCACATGAATTTTCTAAACATTTCTATTCTGACTGTCATTTCGACCTTTGTGTATAAACATTTTTATAAACATCAACAATTGCTCCACATCGAGCATGCTGAGCCAGTCTATTCACTATCCAAATATAAATACCATAGTATTTAGCATGTCAATCTGATAACTTTACTTCCCGGCTCATTACCTTATACAAACAATGTTACGTTCTC
Organism: Gryllus bimaculatus; assembly: GCA_017312745.1. NCBI lineage: Eukaryota > Metazoa > Arthropoda > Insecta > Orthoptera > Gryllidae > Gryllus > Gryllus bimaculatus. The sequence goes on from BOPP01000082.1 coordinate 251,887, forward strand.
GCCATGCAGACACATCAACTACTTTTCTGACACAACTACTTTTCTTCTTCTTCTTATAATTATTTTAAAGGACGTTTTCTCTTGCCCTAATTTGAATATTTATTAACTTAAAAGTCGCGATCATGATAAAAATTTTAATTTTGCAGGTCGTTTAGTCCGCCTGTACAGGATCTCAGGATTGTGAATTTTATACTTTGTGATTTTTTTGATTTCCAAAAATGTGATTGAGGATACTTTTTACAACTCGACAATAACAAAACTTACTTCGGGATCAATTTTACTTAGCTGTATTCTGTAAAACAGCCATAAATATACTAACAAATTTTTCATTCACACAATGACAAAGAATATAAATTTCAAACAAACATGTACATTTATAACATTTAATTCAATCTGATTATTCTGAATCTCAAATAATTCTTATAATCCCTCCCTTAATGCATGGATGGCTATAGTTTCTCATGTTAATTTAATCTTAATTTATTTGAACAAGACTGTCTTTTACAGTTTTCCAGTTTCAATGATATTCCATTGTTTCAGTCAAATCTGCACTCTTGACTGTCGTAACCAGTTCACTCTGTCACCATTATTATAGTTCCACTCACAAAAATATCAATGTTGACATACATGCTTGTACATTAAACTTACATTAATGTCCCAATCTATTAGCTAATTTATTACTTTGTTACACTTATGCAAGTGTTTGCATTTTACTACTTTCAACCACATTTTCAGTTCAGCTTCAAACTCCTAAGAACCCGACAGTAATATCTTCAGTTTGCAGATCTAAACCTCATAGGTCCTATTACCATGCAGTTCCAGCTTTATCTGACGAGTTTTCCATTATTTGCGCCAGTCTATTGACATCAACAATATTGTGCAAACTGCGCACAATTTCTTCTCTCTTTGTCTGGTCTGCACATCTCTAATTCTCTCTATTCCTATTTGTCGAATTTTTTTTATGGGTCCCACCTGTTTATTCCATGCTTCTGTTGTAATTAATTAATTAATTCGATCTTACTCTCGCGGAAATTGCTCACACGTCCATTATATTTAAATAATTCTATCACATTTTATTTATAATGTCTACATTGTGTGTCGCTCCCTGTCCCAATTGTTGCTTTTGTCATGACTTTCATTTTCCAAGAAATATTATTTCATTCCTCTCATGTATGTATGTATGTATGTATGTGTATATATATATCTATATCTATATATCTATATATCTATATATCTATATATCTATATATCTATA
>BOPP01000082.1:253162-350549 GCA_017312745.1 Gryllus bimaculatus
TATATATATATATGAAATGGAAAATTCCCTCACTCGGGAATTTAGAAGAACATCAATGGGTGTGTTTTTGTTTTTCTGACTAACTGCACGGTTACCGTAGCAAAACACTAATGTCATCCTGACACTTTTGAAAATATCAATTTTCTACAATGGCAGAAGACAAACTGTTGAAATATTTCAATTAATCATCATGTATTGAACATATTTTGTATAAAAACAAATATTTAAATAATGTTTTCTGATAATATCAGGGAAAAGAATAATAGATATGAAAGTACATTGGGCGATTACCTAATGAAGTTACCTAGGCTCGTCCCGGATAGCCTAGATAACACAAACTCCAGCCGCAGAAGCCTACGCAACCGATTACCTAACAAAATAGTTAAATAAATTTTAAAATTCATCTGCTAAACCTTTGGCAACTGAACTTACGAACAGCTATATCTCTTAAAATGCCTTTCAATTAAACTTCACTATCTCTTACATCTGCTATCATTCTAATTTTACAGTACAAACTTTATTTTCTTTTAAGCCTCATCATTTTTATTTCATTATTTTATTTGGATTCATAATAACAAAAGACATACATTACTTATAAATATTTTTGAAGTGTACATAATCTTTCATATAATTTCGAATAATGAATAATTTGTACTCATACTCAATATCTTTGCCTTGTTCTGTGAGGCATTATTTGATTACAACAATATTCTTTATGCTTGCCACAATCACAAGATACTAGATTTTAATATACACAAATAAAATACCTTTTAACAAGAGACCAATATCATTTTCAATAAACAGCTTCTTACAGTTTCAGACAATAGCTATCAAATACAGTAACCTCGCAAATCTCAGATGATCCAAATAAAATTCAAGATGGAGGGAAAATAAAGAAAATGAAGAGAAAGAAATGTTTATAGCACTAATTACTTCGGTGTATATCACAGATTTATGTAGTAGTAATTTTCACTTAGAGGAACTTGCAAAATCGATAATAAGCTTTTGCTGTACCGATGTGATATGATGATGTGATTACTATGCTACATTGCGTTGTCTGGCAATTCCACAGATGCATTTGTATATTACGGTACATTTTTTCAGATAATCCCAAGATTTCTGAATCCAAGCAGACCACACCCCCAATTAGTGTTGATTACCGGGATTCTACTGTAGATACAAAATCAATTGTGAAACTACTGCTTTATTTCCGAATTATCATGCACTTGTTGATCTTTTAAAAAGTAATACTGTTAATAAATAATAACAAATATCGTTATTGACTGCACCCCTACCGGCAAACTCCCAAAGAAGCTTAGCACAACATTCTTTTTCTCCTACACATCACATCTCCCACATGTCTTTCTATCATACTTGCATAATAAGATCTGTTAAAGGACTTTTACAATGAGCAAATTCCTTTTTGTTCCTAGCTTCACTTTTAATAATATGTATTCCAGAATACATAATAAACATGAACGAACAGTTATTATAAGATAATGATCTGATGAATGAAGGTGTGTTTACCTTTGCTCCTGCAGAGTAGCCTGGATCTCTGTGAGTCGTACTGTTGAACGAGCAGTCTTCAACTCAGCGGAGACACGAGTGCACTGCAAACTCCCCATTGTGTGGCCTTCTTCACCAAGTTTTTGGGCCTAAACATAAACAATATGTCATCAGTAAGAATATCCCACATGTGACCATCCTGTAAAGTTGAACTTCATAAGCTGTTGCTTTTAGTTGTATAATTCATTGTATTACAATTTTTTTCATTTATATATTTAAAATTTTCGTTATATCTTTACAATTATTTTGTATTAAATAAGCATTATTAATATCTAGAAAATGTAATTTTTATTTTTTAAACAACAAAACATAATCTGAAATTGCACACACTGACCTCTTCATTTTCTCATCACATTTCACCCTTTAGTCTATGTTCACATTCCTTTTTACACATATTTTTAATTGAAAACCTCAACAATATAATCTAGAATTTTTGATCCTAAAATGTGTGTTCAATTTTTTTTTGAGCTGCGCGCGCCCACACGCACACACACACAAACAAACACACAAACAAACACACACACAATCAGGATTAAGGTCTATTAGTGCTGTTCCAAAGGAAGCTACGATTGAAGCAGGTGGAGACAAGATATACATATATAATTTTGTATTAAAAAATCAGGATGAATGTGTATGTCTGTGTGTGCATCAGTCACTGTAAGACATGGAACTTTGTTGTAATGTGCAAAAAGGATAGCTTCTCCGTAGTCTCATTCATTCACATAATTTTTTGGCTCGCAACTACTACCTTGGTCAGCCTTCCTGTATTATTATATTTCCGAGCTGAAAAAACAGCTGAACTAAATCTAGTATATTTACTTTTAAGAATACAAAATACTGCAACAGCTTTATTATGAAGGATTCTTCCTATCTTTTGTTTCAATATTCTCAATACAAGTATAGGAATAAGACTTGCATATTGTTCTAATACTTAGAAACAGTTTCACTGCTTATATCACATTTTTTCCATAACACAATTTTATTTTCGTATATTTTATAATTTAAAAAATTTAAATTAAATTGAATTAACAATAGATGGTACATGAAGGGTACACAGGAATAGCGATTGGAGTTCAGTTTTGAAGGATGTACGGAAAATGATTTTTCAAGTTTGAATATTGTACTTAGCGTTTTATTTTCAATAAAATTGGAATTTTTTTGGGGGGTAGTTCATTGAAATAGTGTTTCTAAACAGATAAAGCGACTTTTTACAAGAATGAAAACAGCAATTAAAACCAAAGACGTATTTCACTAGGAAAAAAATGATCGAAGTCCGGAACCGACTTCTTTCACTCATCTTCATCTACTTTGCAGATATTAACCAACAATGAATTGAAGTACAGTAAAGCATCTCGGATACAAAATGACTTCAAAACTTCCAGATCATTACATTTTGCTTGAGGGATGTCAATATGTTAAAGACGACTTAAGGAAGGAAATGAGATCTACAGTCTCGAGGAAAGTCAATGAGAGAGAGGAGGAGAGAGAGAGAGAGAGGAGAGAGAGAGAGGAGAGAGAGAGGAGGAGAGAGAGGAGGGAGGAGAGAGAGAGGAGGAGGAGAGAGAGAGGAGGAGGAGAGAGAGAGGAGGAGGAGAAGGAGGAGGGAGGAGAGAGAGAGGAGGCGAGGAGAGAGGAGAGGAGGAGGAGAGAGAGAGGAGGAGGACGAGAGGAGGAGGAGGAGGAGAGAGGAGGAGGAGAGAGGAGAGGAGGAGGAGAGAGAGAAGGAGGAGAGAGAGAGAGGAGAAGAGAGAGAGGAGGGAGAGAGAGAGGGAGGAGGAGAGAGGCCGGAGGAGGAGGGAGAGAGGAGGAGGAGAAGAGGAGGAGGAGGAGAGAGAGGAGGAGAGAGGAGGGGAGGAGAGGAGGAGGAGGAGAGAGGAGGAGTGGAGAGAGAGGAGGAGACAGCGTGAACAATTTTCTTTCAAGCATGCTTTCTTCAAAGGGGAGAATTTGGGTTCTATAAGCTTTTTGTTTGCACGCGGGGCTCTTGGGTTTTTTTTTTTTGTTTTTTAGGAAATTTTTTTCTTGACTACAATCTATCACAATAAAGGGTTCTTGGATTGATTCTTGCATTTTCAAATACTTGGTGCCAATCATCAGGCTTTTCACATACTGCTTTCGTATTAACTAACTCTGTAACTAGTATGTTTTTGTCGTATTCTAAAAATAAATGGCTGCTTACTGGGAATGTTATCTGGTTTCGATCAAACTGTACTTTTGAATGCACAAAAAAATGACAGAATCTAAAAAACGTTTGGCATCCCAGAGCCAATTGGACCACGGCCCATCAGCCCGGAAGACATGAAGAATATAGAATCTAAAAACACTGTAGTTCTTTCTCTGCCCAGAACAAGAATAACAAAATAGGCAGAATTCTTAAATAGTGTTAGTTATAGCTTCAGTAGAATAAGCCCATAGCACAGAGCAGACTTTAAGTGGATCTTTCTTTGAAATGATTTGATCAAACTGCAAAATACTGACTTCCCAGTAGCAAGCTTATGAATGTTAAGTGAATAACAGCTGTGACCAATAGTTAATAGTTGAAATGTTCAGAAGAGGTAGATTTTTCTGATAATCCATGGCAATTTTTATTCGTATTTCCAAATTTCACTGTTATTTCATTTGAAATCATAAAATTTGTCAGCCTTCCCTCTGTGTATTCATTTATAATAGTTAAAAATTCTTTCTTTACCAATTTTATATACATTTGTTTGGAATTTGTCACACATGTTACATAAATTCGACCTTGGATAACCAAAATCTATGTTATATTTAGTTCCAAAAATCAAACAATATTGATCATAAAATATCGGATCATTACAATATCTTTGTAAATACATATCGTGAAGTTTCTTGACAAGAAGCTTTTGTGACAAAATTCAATTTTTTTACTGTCGTGCAAATTATATTAAGTAGTTTGCTCCCTTAGTGACCCTATATGCTGATGAACATTGCATATTGTTTCCCCTTAAATGTATGTGGCTTATTACTGTTTTCCTCTGGTTTCTATATGTGATATTTTCCTGTAGTAGCTGGGATCTTTTTCAATTTGACAATTAGTGAGGTCGTGGATAGATAAAAATGCTTTGTGGCACACAGGTATTCAACAGATTTTTCAATTTTCACCACTAAAATGAGTAATTGTAAGAAAAATTGTGATCTTGATTTTTATTAGAATTTTTTTTCTTGGCTTCCTAAGCAATTTAGGTTTAACAGTGATCAATCCTGATAGATGTGCATTTTGATTGTCCTATACAACTTTCAGATTAAATTTTTGATCAATACATTTCTTTCCGAAAATATCATTTTGAAAAATTTTAACTGAACACTTAGTCATTTCTGGTGATGTGACTAATAGCTCAAATCCACTTTGAAGCATAACTATAAACTTTTCTTTTCTTAGAACTTGTTCCTGGTTTGGGTCTGTCAGTCAGCGTGCCAGTGTCTGTTAGTCAGCGTGCCAGTGTCTGTCTTTCAGTCAGCGTGCCAGTGTCTGCGTGTCTCCTCTCTATCTCCCTCCCCCCTCTATCGGTGTCTGTGTCTCTGCTGTGGTGTGCGTGCGTGTGCGTCTGTATGTGCTGCGTGCGTGTGCGTCTGTCTGTGCTGCGCGCGTATGCGTCTGTCTGTGCTGTGTGTGCGTATGCGTCTGTCTGTGCTGTCTGTGCTGTGTGTGCGTATGCGTCTGTGCTGTGTGCATCTGTGCCGTGCGTGCCTATGCGTCTGTGCTGTGTGCGTCTGTGCCTTGTGGGCCTGTGTCTGTAGCGTGTGTGTGTGTGTGTGTGTGTCTGTGGCGTGTGTGTGTGTGTGTCTGTGGCGTGTGTGTGTGTGTGTCTGTGGCGTGTGTGTGTGTGTCTGTGGCGTGTGTGTGTCTGTGGCGTGTGTGTGTGTGTCTGTGGCGCGCCCGTGCGTGCGCGTGTGTGTGTGTCTCCCCTGCTATGTTATTATCTCACAATTCAGATGGTATCTCCTGTCTGTTAGCTTGTAATGTTAGTTTCTTCTGCATTAGAAATCCACCCAGGAATACAGAGGTAAAGTTATCATTAGAAACTAAAAACCAAAACAAAACCTTTTTGTTGCAAAAGCATTTGCAACAAGTTCATCCTTCCTCATTCGACAGTATATTTTGCCATTTGGTGTAAATCAATTTCTAGAATCGCAGAACTAAAAACTTTTCACACCATATTTATGTGGCCATGATTTGCATCTCTTGGCTAGTATCTAATGAAGTCTGGAATGATAAGGAATGTATTCCTTTAACGTAATATGTTTCTTACATGTCACAAGGTCCGTTCAGGGAAAACAGACTACTGGGCCTTGGAGGTCTACTTAGTGAAAAGTACCTGCAGAAAAGTTGAAAAATATGGAGAAATGTCATGATTCACCGGACCATTCTTTGACATAAGAAAACAAATATAACAGAGAGTATCATGAAAGAACGCACCTGGAATGTTAAAGGAAAAATATTGACAGCATTAAGAAACACAGCTGGGTCTCTTAGGCCCATCAAGTGAACTGAAGGGTTCAGAACATGAACATCATTTTACGGAGTGGTCAGCCTTTTAAGAAAAAAATATTCTTTACTCACTTGTTTCTCAAGAGCTTCAGCAGGCCAACCACGAACATGATTAACAAGGTCATCTCTATAATGGTTGGCTAAACTAGGAGTAAGATGTGGGCCCTGAGGACGCAGGGCATGGAGTGAACTGCAGCTCCCAACTCCAGCTTGGGCAAGAGTCTGCAGAGAGCTTAAACTGCTTGGAGGACTCGCTACTGAAACATCAAAAGAAATATTTAACACAAATGGAAATTTATGATCTTGAATTAACGATATTACTCTTTACTGCAAACATGATAACTCATCACCTATCATAAGATAGCATGTCAATAAGAAGATTAATCCCAACTCTCTCTCAATTATTATTAATATTCAAGGGTAATTACCAGGGAATGGATTTATATGGACTAAAAATATATGAAATATGTAAATATATATGTAGTTAATTTTAACAAAATATGATCTTAAATATGGACTTAAAATGATAAAAAATGACTATGGTAAAATAATATTTTACGGTGAGTCGATAAACCTTAATCTTTAACTTCAAAAATATAATTTCTGATTATACACTGACTGGCAGAGCTAGTCTTGGCATTTTATATTGGTTTAATAGAGAAATTAATAGAACTGAACCAACACTTAGTATTTTGACTGAGCTGTAACTGACAATGAGCAGATGTACAAGTTGAATTCTGATGTATAAGTCTGCACGCGTTTTGCACGTAGCAGCCTCAGAAAGGACACTGAGTAGTGTGGATATTAAAACGAGGTGCATTTCCCACATACCAACGAGGTCTCAAAGTCATCTGACAATTCAACAATTCTCGTGCCTCTCCAACTAGCAGAACACAGACCCCTGAGACATGGTCTTAGGACCAGGGAAGGGAACTAATCTTCACATAAATTAAAACATTAATAGTTAAAAAACACACACACCCTCTAATGTTTAAGGAATTATTGAAAATTTTAAACTTTCTCTAACTGTTGAGATACATTTTTAATATTTAATGGAATTTCAGTGTTAAGCTTGATATTGCTGATGGGTGTGGACTGATTTTATAAGAAATATGGAAAATATATGGGCTTTTATTCAATTATGTACCAAAAACCAAAATAAGGAAAATAAACGTAGCATTTTTCAACTCTAAACATTGTGAAACATAAAGGTACTGCAAATTAGTATCAATATTTACTTATAAATTACAAATGAATTTACAAAAAAAAAAATCTGTTCTTGGTAAATACAAATTTGAACAAAACTATTCTTCACAATAGGAGTTTCATAAGTGATAAAGTACTACTATTCCAGCCCCATCTAAGAGAATATTTTGGGACAGCAAATAGTTACTGTCAATTACATGAAGCAGGGGAGGAGGGTCCTAAATGCATTAATACCAATGCACTTTTACAATCTTTTCTAGTGAGTATGAAGTTAATTTACATACTTAGGGAGAAGAAAAGGGACTGATAACGGAAAGGCTAAATCCTAATATCACCTCCTCAGATCGCTTCTCTTCAAAAGCAAGTTGATTATGCTGCATGCTTTAAGAACCAGACAAGGCAAACTAAACTTTGGAAACAAAAAGAAATGAAGCATTTATCTGGTATAATTTCATCATTCAGAATTGAGAATTTGCCACAAGAACTAAACAAATGAACTTCTGATACAGTTATCGATTTCAGAAAAGGTTTTAAATTATGAAGATATCACGAAGAACATAAGTATTTGTTATAATTTGAGAAGCTTTAGAGATAACAGTGTGTGCACTTCATAAGAAATAATGAATCGCAAAGCTGATTTGCCAACATCATACATCCTGAGGGAAATGTGGAAAGTTTACGGGATCCTGACCTTAGTAGGATTCAAATTCTAGTGCTGCTAGCCTCCATTTGGGTTATTTGCTAATTCAGTTACCACAGGTTATTTATACTACTTCAATATTTACCTAGACTATTTATAGTTATCCTTAACTAACACTTAAAAATATTTTAAAATTTAGCTGTTCTAGTTTATTTTTCATGTTACTGTGAAATTATTACAGTTTGATTAGAAGTATCTGGTAACGCTTCATTACTTAAAGCAATCCCAAGCTTCAAATGCTAAAACAATTAAATTTTCTGATGAACATTTATCCTCTGATAATCATTCCTAATATCAAGCCAATGTTCTATCTGTACTACTGTACTGACTCTTCAGTACATTTTTCAAGACCAATGTGTATTCGTTGTATTTTTAAAAGATCTACATTACTTGAGTTTTGTTCTTCCAATAGAATTAATCAAGCTCTTCACAATATCAACATTCATTTTACATGTGTGAATACAGGTTGAAATGACCCTATGCTGGAATAAAATGAAACGGCAAATAAAACTGGATCAAAAAAATTAATACGGTAAAAGTTCCACACAAATGCTACAGAAGAGATCAGCAAAGAAGGGGATGAAGATATAATTACTTCCCCTTTTATGTATTTTATTCTTTTGAATACAAGTGTAATCAATCTACAATTTATTTATCAGTGATTGAGATCTCTCCAGTTTCATTTTCCATTCTAATTTCCCCCTAAAATTGGTATTATCTACACATTTTACACTGAATAACTAATAATACAGTTGAATACACACACACACACAGACGTGTGCACATGCACAGCAGTTGATAGCAGCAACAGATAAAAAGATTGATATTCTTAGTTTAGTTAAAACGCAGTCTGTGGTGAATGAAACCATAACAGCAACAACACGCTCCCCTCATCCAACTCCTAGAAGTCCCTACTCTTCTTCATTCTTCGGACGTAAAAAGTCAATTTTTCTGCAAGTTTAATTCATTTTGCATCTTTTTCTATGACTGATTTTTCTGACGGAAGGCACTGCACTAGACCTTAAGGAGCAGCTGCTAATACTACATGATGGTAAGCAGTTTGAAACTTGCTGATAGTAAACAAGGGTGTCTAGAAGATTAAACGTGATCGTGGAGAAGATTAGTTTTCAACAGATCCAAACTATTATCAGTATTAGGATCTAGTTAAATGGAAAAATAACAACTTTTAAAAATAAAGAAGGCACGATGCACAACGACTGCAGAACTATTAATAGATGGTCATTCTTTCCATTACAAACTTCCTGGCCAGGAACACTTCTCAGTTCACATTTTATTTTATTTCAAACAATTCACACTTTGGAGAAAACATTACTGGGTAAAAATTTGGAAAATTATTATTTATCTTCTCCATCCAATTACTGTTTGAAATGAATAAAACAATTGAATGTGACATATTTTAATTAACTAAAATAAAACAGTTGTGGACTCCCACACAAAGAATACTACAAACTAATCTGATACGTTCCCTATATTAAACATGTGTCCACTTTACACAAGCACTGAAGAAAAAGTTTGTATGTGCTTCTGCAGATTTACAAAAAACTACGTGAAAGGTGTTAAACAACCTGCCTTTACACAAAGATAGAAACTTATTTTCACCTTCACAGATTCCCAATAATAGACCGCACTACTGATATTAAAATTCTGTTGGTTGAGCCTTTTTCTACGTAACATCTCAGATTCTCTTCCACTAACACATTGTGGGAAAGACGGAGAGACTATAATTCAAAAATGTGAGTACCTCAAGTTATCTTGTCAGATAATTTCACCTTGAAAAAGAGCAACATTAAAACTTTTTTACTTACAAACTAAGAAGCCTAATAATGAATAATTTCTAGTTTTATAATGATCTCCAAAATTTTCCAGTCTCAATTTTTCTTAAAATTCTCCAAGTTGTCTCTTCTTTCTCCAGTTTTTCAGAAAGTGGCCACTACTATTGAAATTCATGTCTGAGGGTGGATTATCATATCATTATTTTTAAAAGGTTATTTTAATCAAAACTTTCTTCCACTTTTCATACAATTTTTCACTTTCCCATGGCCCAGCACTCCAAAAAACAAGTAGCTTGAGACGGTTATAACTCTGAAGACAAAACAAATTTGCTACAATTTTGATCACACTTTCACTACTAAACGGCATGACAACTACATTAGCAAATATTTTAATTGTAAAACTGAAACATTCTTCATTAATAAAAAAAACTAATTTCGAAAATTAATGTAAACAAATACTTTTTTCTGTAAACTTTGTTGCCTTCAATACTAAAGGAGCACTGGCAGCGCTTGTGGATTTGGTGGGGAAAGGAGAGGGAAGTCAGGGAAAGTTGCCTATGCCTGCAACAGCACGAGGAGGGACAGGAGAACACCCATGAGGGTGCTGTATGAGGTGCCTGAGAAGTTTGTTCTACAAAGCAATCCACAGGAAAAATAAATTCAGTCAGTGATGGCAACTGTTTAACAGTTTTCTATCTATTACAGTGATGCATGAAGTAATATGAATCACCTCCTACAGGCTCTAAAATGGAGAAAAAAGTGGTGCAAAATAGAGTATATTCTAGAAACTGAGTTCATGTAACCGATTTAAACCTTAATACAGTCGTTTCAAGAGCATCTGTTTTGCACCTTTTTGCGTGTATTACATATAAAAATGTTTCTATTTATCAGAGATTTCATAAAATATAAATCCAGAACATACTTAATGAATTAAATTATTTTTTTAAACCTACAAAAATAATTTTTTTGAAATGAATGTTTCCACCCTAGACTATCTATTCTTCTGGCAAATTATATTGGAATATTTTAATACCTACTTAGAAGACTGAACAATTGTCCTTCAATATATATATGTACATTTCTTCAATAAGGGTTTTATGGAATTTCTGATTTCTAAATCAAATTTACAACCCAACACAAAAACAACACCAAAAAAAATTGACACTATTTGCATAGGAACCCACCATTAACACCAATTACAAATACAAAATTGAATGAAATATTGTCACCGTATGGGAACATACCTCTACGATTCAAGGAGACATTGCTAAGACCTGTGGAAGAAGTATTGGAGAAGTGAACAACATTATTAATTTTTAAAGTTACTTTTATCATCAGTATATTATTACGATTTATGTACAGAAGTGTGGCAATTAATGTGAACGAGTGATTTTCAAGGAATTAACAATTCAATATTTTGAAAACTTGAGGTGTTACATTAGTATATAGTATTATAAAAAAGGGTTAGTAATATTATAAAACTGCAACTTCCAACCAACTAACATTTCAGTCAACACTCCAAAATTTTCTTACCAAATGACGCACAAGTAGAAAGAAAAAAAATCACTTTTTGAAAAATGAAGTTTAAATAATAATGATGTTTTGCCATTGATTTCAAATGTTTTGTTCTTACAAAAATGAAACAAAATACTAAAAAACAGTCAAAGAAACATTCATGCGGGGATTTGAACCTGAGTGCTAGGAATGATGAGGCTTCTCCCAATGCTATTTAATTGTCAGATCAACTCTTTTCCTATTGCTTTCCCTTTTCCTATTAAAGGCACATGTACATGAATATTTTTTGCAAAAATAGATTTTTAAATTTTTCCACTAAAAATTTCTGCAATCTTTTCTGATCAAAATTATGTGTCCAGCAGCATTAAATGTCAAAGTTTGTTCCATTTTAATTCTTGTTCTACTGAAAATTTTTCGATGGAATAAATTTTGTTGCTATCGTTAGAAGCTCTGTTAGTCTGATGTCACCAGCATGTTGCAATGCTTTCTTGTTTGTTCTGTGTTTACTTTTAGTATCCTTGTGTTGAAGACTGATCAGGGGTTGGCGTAGTCATTCCCAAACTTTAAAGTGAATCTTACATTATTTTTTCTCTAAAAATTGCACCTTAAAGATTGGCAATGACTACGCCAACCCCTGATCAGTCTTCAACACAAGGATACTAAAATGTAAACACGCTCTCTGTCTCTCTCGCTCTCTCTCTCTGTCTCTCTCTCTCGCTCTCTCTCTCTGTCTCTCTCGCTCTCTCTCTCTGTCTCTGTCGCGCTCTCTCTCTCTGTCGCTCTCTCTCTCTCTGTCGCTCTCTCTCTTTCGCTCGCTCTCTCTCTCTCTCTCTCGCTCGCTCTCTCTCTCTCTCTCTCACACACACACACACACACACACACACTCACTCTCTCTCTCACACAGATTTATATATAGATAAGGTTCAGGACACTATTTACCGTAATGTAGATTACAATAAATGTTCACCATTAAAAACAAACTTAAAAAAATCTGCAATTTTTTAAGAACATATTTTACAAATTATTTCACAAAAAACTGTAAATTTGTTCATAGAAGTCTAATATTTAGATATTTTTGTGGTCTACAAGCCCGACAAACTTGATACATCTACTTGCTATAGTTTCAGAAGTTCGTTAAATATCAAAATAAAAAAACAAAAATGTCATAATAAACTACTTATGAAACAACGCATATTTTAAAAATTTTTCTCATGACATTACTCAAAGATATAGTAATTTAAAAGAAAAGATTTCATTAGGAAAGAATACCCCTGTTTATTAATGCACTTATAAGAATGGCATGGAAAGATGTTTCAACTTCAGGAGTTTTCAAAGATATTGAGGTTTTACTGAAAATCAAACCTGCACCATTTACATGGTAAGCCTGTAAGCATACTTTCATTTCTCTATTCAAGCGCAAATATAAATAAAATATTCACTGTGTTTTTTGGGATTCCCAAAAATGTCCAAGTGTTTCATGGAATGTATTAATTGAAAGATCAGTTCCAATTTGAGGGGCCATGACATTACCCAGATTGATTAGGAAATATCCATTCTGATGATCATAGATTTCGGAGAACATGGATTTTGTGATTATAAATACGTATTTGGTATCACTGACAAAATGCGGATTGTGGCAAAATGCGAGAATTGACATGTAAAGAAGTAAGAAAAATGCCTTTTTGTTCCCAGGGACACACAAAATGCGTTTTTCTGTTCAAAATGGGCATTTAGTTTTTCAGAAGCTTTATGGAATTTTCTCTCCATAGCAGATATGAGACAGTAAAAGTAATCACTTTACGTAACACTATTTCCTTTGAATTGAACTCTGCAGACTGAGAACATTTTGTTGTTAGAGTCACAAGAGTCAGTGTCTTATAATTCATTAAGATTCATCGAGATTATCAAAATATTTCTGCAAAAGTATTCAACATGTTTTTACACATTGGAGGTCTCATTGTAACAAAAATTATTTTAATGTTATTCACAGCATATTAATTTAATGTTGTTCACAGCACCAAAACTTATTCCACTGATCTCAGTAATGTACATAAGAATTCCAGAGGTTTCCTAGCCTTAGACATTTTAGCTCTAGATCATTTTGAAATATTTGTTGGGAGCCTTCTATAATCTGCCATAGAAAAAATAAAAATAAGTAAGTTGATGGAATATGATGTTTGGGAACATTAATAAACAATGTTTACATTTCCTGGAGGATATGTTCTCAAAATAAAACAACGCCGTACACATGAATTATGAGAAAAAAAGATCTTAATATCCAATATTAGTTCACATTAATTTGAACACTACTGTACAAGAAGTCAAGAGGTAGCTTGTCATACTTGCACAAAATAATTAAAAAACAGATTATTATACAACCAAAACCCCCCCATACACACGCACACACACACAAAATTCAAAAAGCAGATTATTGTACAACCACAACCCCCCATACACACGCACACACAAATTCTTTCAATACATTTCATTTTCAAAAACAATTAAATAATAATTATTCAATAAACATTAATTAGTAATATGTTCCGTGTTTACTTAATGGATTTAAAAAAAAAAAGATATAATAATTTAGAATAGTTTTAATCGTTGTATTTTAATTTTCATCTTGTTAGATTTAGGTGTTAGAGTCAGGCATTTTATAATAATGTTTAAACCACAACAATTTTGTCATTAGGATGTAAGATAGCGTTTTTCAATATCAGTTCTGGTAACCTCACGATGTAAGAAATCAAGATATAAAATGTTATTACCATTTGTGTGAAACAAATGATGGTCATAAAAAATAGAGGTTAAATTTTACTAATATAAATATTACTGACAATCAAAAAGTTGGCATTTCATCTGCTGAAGGAGTTTGTTATTAGAGTGTTTACTATATTTTACAGTACACATTTTTTATCAATAAAATTGAATAATAAAGTACAACAGTATTTCTACCAATCATGAGAGAATTTTCACAAAAATAACAGTCCATCTATTTTTAATACATTCTCATTAAATGATGTATTCTCTGGTAAGTTGGAATTATACCTCCATTCATATGGATTGAAAGATGAAATATTACTCATGACAGAAACAATAACCAAGGCAGGATGTTATGGATCACAAGACAAAGTTGGACAATCACAATTTCTAACAGTCTACTCTTTACACTGAACAAATACTAAATCAAATACTATTCTAAACTGCGTAGAAAAGATTACATGTGAACAGTTTACGCTGCTCACGTGTGATCTTTCATAAATTTTATTATCGGGTACTTTCTCGGTTTGGCAGACTTAGATCTCGGAAATCTTATTTCTGTAGCTTTAATTCTGTTTTCCGTCTTTTTTAGTTATAATCCAATTTTCACTGGAACACAGCTACTTGCAATGTATGACTTTATAGATTTTCTTTTGAGTTTCTATTTGTTTTAATTTTTAAGTATCATTTTATAGAACCACCATTGAATTTTTCGAGTTTTTAATTTTTAAGTACTTTTCTGTAGTAGGATATGTAGCATCCTAAGAATGTAAAATTTGATACCTATTCAATTGATTTATTCTCAAGGTAGATCTTATTGCCTATTTGATCGAACATGCCAAAACTTTGGATTTTTCCTGTGATATTCTCAGATTATATTCTTTTAACACTATATTCAATTCTTAGAGCACCCTCTACAGTGTATTTTCATAAGTTCATTTTGAAGAAAATCTGAATGGTTTAGGTGCTAGCATTGATCACAGACGTACGGACACATAAGACATGCCGACAG
The DNA here is from genome assembly GCA_017312745.1 of Gryllus bimaculatus. Taxonomy (NCBI): domain Eukaryota; kingdom Metazoa; phylum Arthropoda; class Insecta; order Orthoptera; family Gryllidae; genus Gryllus; species Gryllus bimaculatus. Next base: position 268,225 of record BOPP01000082.1, read on the forward strand.
TAGATTTTTCGGTATTGAGGTCCTACAATACACAGATTCTGGCAACACAACATATTAGAGGAAGAACTTTATTACACTTAGGAACAAAATTTATCCACTTCCTTGTGTCCAGGGCCCTGCAATGAGGACTATTCTGCTGAAAAATTGCAGTTTTCTAGCACACAATTACAATACTTTCTCTTCTTACAAGATGAGAAAGTCATTACAGTATTCAAAACAAAGGTGTAGCAGAAGTCTGGAAACTAGGTGCTAAAAGAACAAATACTTTCTCATGTAATTTCTAACAATTATTTAATATCGCTTGAATCTGCAAAATTTCCCCCCACTGCGATTCAAACTACTACCATACTTAGTATCTTCTTAGTTATCAGCATATCCACTATACCAAATAGCTTAAGCCACATAACAACCTTCCAGATGTTTTAAAAGGGAAGTTGAACATGTGCAAATAAATTTACATGACATTACTTAAAGATTTAATTTTGAAAAACAGATATCATAAAGAAACCAGTGGTACTAAAAGAGCATGTACTTTCTCACCCATATTTCTGAGGCAAAAGTATGTGAAAAGTACTCAAATTTTCGAAAAATCGTATGTGACCTTATTTTAAAATCTATCTTTAAGGAATATATTTCATTAAAGTAAGAAATCTCTATCTTTAATATCTTAGTTGTACGAAGACTCAAAAAAAATTTTGAACTTTCACAATTTTCAAAAAATCAGGGTTTTTAAGAACATGAAAACTGCACCTTTCTCTTAAACATCCTTCACTCAATCCAACAAACAAAATTTATTCCAAATTATGATGGAGTCATTTTTTTTGAAAATTTGGAAAACATCCCAAGGGTTTCGCGTAAAGTACCCCCCCAAAATTAAAATATCAACTTCAAATTCAAGGTGCTGGGACATCAGCCAGATTGACTGAGGAATATCAATTTCGGAGAAGATTGGCTAAATGGTTTGGTAGATATTAAATGGACTGATAGATATTTTGCTGTCATTTGATTTTTTGGTATCAAAGACCCACAAAACATGGATTCTAGCTATACCATGTGATAGAGGATTTTTTCCTCCAAATTTAGCAACTGGATTCTCTTGCATTATTTCTAAATTTGCAATTTTCGAAAATTCATAGCCCAATGAAAATTCGACTTTTGCTATTCCTTTTTTTCTGGTATCTGTGAAGATATTTGGAGTGGTTTTTGAGAAAATATTTTTTTTTAATTGCATAAATTTCAAGCACAATTTTTTCAAAAACTACAGTTAAAAACAAAGAAAATTACATGACTTTATTTACAGAGCTGATTGAATAAAAACAGGCTTTTGACATCAATCGATTTTTCAGTATTAAGAATCCACAAAACATTGATTCTGATAATACAATGTGTTCAATGTGTTAAGAGGAAGTAGTAATTGGCTAGATAGATGAGCTAGTTTTCCATTTGCTCATTAATAATAAGAGATTTTCTGTTAGAGATTTGCCCTTTTCCTGAGGATAATTACAATACTTTCTCTTCCCAAGGAATAAGGGTGAGAAAGTAAATATTACCACAACAATTTAATTTGATTGATTGCTTTTTGTCAAAAAACCTTAAAACTGTAGGTGAGGAGAAGAATTATAATCTACGCACATTTTCCTGACTTCTGAATCCCAACCCTCCTACAGACCATAACTGAATAATGATTGAAAGAACCAACAAAGCTAGATTAGCAACTTTCAAAAACTAGAAAAATTTACTCTAAGTAAAAGAAAACTTATTTGCATCAGAGAACTAACTACACATTTGGTTTTATAGTATTTTATCAAAGCACCCACCAAGGCAGTTCATGACCTCGTCTTTGATGGTGAAGCTTCAGTACCCCCGTGGTTGCATAGGCTTCCACGGCCGGAGTTTGTGTTATCTAGGCTACCCGAGACGAGCTGCGTCACTGCCATGGTGGCTAACTTTTCGGCTAGTATATTGTGACCTACTTCAGAACATACTGAGTACCTCCGTGATCCTGAGAGCTATGCTGGTGGTAGTGTAGCTACTGGTAGGGCTTCTCTTGCCAGACAGGTCAATGGGGAGGGGTTAGATGAAGTACTCCAGACTGCCCGAAGAGGATTCACAATTGAGGACCTGAACAGCAGCTTAAACGAAGAACTTGCTCATGGTGAAGAGAGCCTCGAAAAAATATCCCTAACCTTGGGGGGTGTTCTGAGGTCCCTTGTAAAGGGATATGTGTGGAGACTTCAAGGGACGGAGCAGCAGCGATGAAGCTGGTGCCAAGTGTGGAAGAAGCCTTTTATGAGGTTTGTACATTTAATGAGTCAGGTAGAGATCTGCAGCCTTGGCTGGCAACCTGTCAAGATGAAGTACACCCTAACTTAAAAACTGTGCAAGCCTGGAGGTACAAAGGTGGAAGCCCCACCATCAGGATACCTAGCTGCAGATGGGAAACCTGTACTAGGGAATTTTTATTACTCAAAAGACTCGGAAAAGAAGCCAGACTGCACCAATTGTTGACAAGAATGGCAAGGACAAAGTCTTTTTTTATGATTTTAAACTTGGTGTTTGGAATGTTAGAAGCCTAACAGACAAAAGAGTAGAACTAGTGAGAGAACTTACGAAAAAACAAATAGAAATAGCAGTTTAATCTGAAACAAAATAGACAAGTAAGGGAAGTCATAAATTAGGAAAATATATTCTAATCTACTCAGGAGTACCCCCAGAAAAGAGGGCTGCAGCAGGAGTGGTGATATTAGAGCTTAAAAAAACGAAGAACAAAATAATCTCATACGCATGGATATCATAGCGAAATGTGACATTGAGACTGAGGACTGGCAGAGCTCACCTGAATATTATAGCAGCTTACGTGGAAGGGAAGAAAGAAGAAACCGAAACATTTTACAAGGCATTGCAACAATGTATAAACACTGTAGGGGCATCTGACTACACATTTATAGCAGATCTGAATGCCAGAGTAGGATAGGTTCCTGCTAGGGGGAAAAACTACTTCTGTATTGTTAATAATCTGGAAATAACTAAAACCTATTACAGACATAAAGTCATCCATAAACGTACATAGGTAGTTCAAGATTGGCTATTAATTTTAGATTATGTGATTATAAACAGCAAACTCAGATTACTTATCACACATACTAGAGTATACAGAGGTCCAGAAATCAGCTCTGACCATTTCTTACAACAAAGCAGTTTTCACTTTCTTTATAAATATATAAAGAGTAAAAGGGAAAACAGGATCCCTTGGAAGGAAAAGTCCAGCTGTTGGAGCGAGACAGAATAAGAAGCTTGTATGAAAAATGAGTGAATGACACTCAGGCCATATACAAAGGCAATCCTGAATCCATGATTTGGCCAGGCTTGGTGGGACTAGCGCTGCCATCTTGGCGACTGAATGTTTCTACACTCAATACGTAACCAGCCATGGCAGCTAGGGCAGCATGCCTATAGTACTTTTTATATACTGGAATTTTAAAGAGATCACTGCAATTGAAAATCCCGCCAGTTGTGAAGTGCATGGTGTGATAAGGAATTTTTCGCAAAAAATTACAAATCCATTTATAGCCAGATTTGTTACGTGTAAGGTAAAGGAATAATGGGTGAAAGCCGTGTGTGGCAGTGGTGCATTGATTTTAAAACTGGCCGAACCAATGCTCATGACGAGGATCACAGTGCAAGGTCTAGTCTCAGGACTGATGAATTGATAGTGAAAATCAATTAAAACATCCGTGAAAATCGTTTCAGGATTACTGAACTCGGAACATTTTCTTCGAATTTCACGTAGTTTAGTTCATAAAACTGTAGTTGGTATACTTGGATACCACAAATTTAGTGCTAGGTGGGTTCTGAAAATCCTACCAGAAGACCATAAAAATTAAAGACTTGCTGCAGCACTGACATTTCTGGAAGAGAACAACTAAAGTGGAAACAATGCGATTGATTGTATCGTCACTGGTGATGAGTCTTGGGTCAACTGTGAAACAAGACAGCAGTCGATGGAATGGGGCGTCATGCATTCGCCCAAGAAAAGAGGAAGTGTCTGCAGAAGCTGTCAGCAAGACACAGCATGTCTACTGTGTTTTGGGACGCTCAGGGAGTGATTTTTTTGATTTTCTTAAACGTAATCAAACAACCAATTCAGAGAGGTGTTGCGAAACACTCCGAAAATTAAGACACGCAATACAAAACAGGCTTTAGGGGAAAACTTAAGAGGGAAAGTTTTGTTTTTACACAACAATGCTCGTCCTCTCAGTGTAATTGCTAATTGTACCCAAGAGCTCTTGCATGGTTTTGGGTGGGAAGTTTTCAGTCATTCCCCGCACAGCCTGGATTTGATGCCAAGCAACTACCATCTATTCCCAGCTATGAAGATGTGCCTCCCTAAGCAACGATTTGACACTAACGAACTCAATGCTGGTGTGAACCAGTGGTTGAATTCGCAGGTTGCAGATTTCTACTAAGAGGGCATTAAAAATCTTGTACCATGTACCATATTATGATAAAGGCCTTAATTTATATGGAGATTACAATGAAAAATGGCCTAAGAGTTTATCTTAAAAACGTATATAATACAAATTATATTTTTCACTTTATTTTTATTTCAAAAGTGTTACTTTCTAGATTGCCTACATAGAATGTGATTGGAAGAACATAGTGGATTGTGTGCTACGGTCTGCATCAGAATGTCTTGGTTATCAATAGAATTGATCTGGAAGCCTGAAAATATGGAATGAGGAAATGAAAGCAACCATCAAGTTCAAGAAAGAAGCATTTCAGAGAGATTTAAGTACAAAGACTAAATAGAGTATAAACAATTTAGAGCTTAACACACCTGTTATCCAGAAAAGTACACAAGGAAAGTTGGGAGATCTTCTGTAAAAGGTTAGATCATGATATCACTGGCGTCTCAAAGAATTGGCTTAAAATTTTCAAAATTATGTCCAAGAATGAACGAGATAATGCAGTGTATATTTTATCGCAGAACAAAAATGGGTTGAATATTATGGGAAACTTTTATTCCCTTGGGGAAGTGGAGACAGAGAAAATGCCAAATAATAAAGAGATAACAATGGATGAGTTCAGTGAACAAAAAAGCAAAAATAGGAAGTCCACAGGACTGGATGATGTGCCAATGGAATAATGGAAATATGCAGATCCGATGAAAAGGTCCTTATTAAAATTCTTTAACAAGCTTTGACTTAAAGGAAAGTACCTGCAAATTGGAACAAAGTCTTAATAATTAATATACATAAAAAGGGGTTAAAAGAAGACAATTATCATGAGTTCTCTTATTGACAACAGCTTCAAAATTGTAAACACCAATATTGAAATTCAAACATTAAAAAAGAGATTGAGAATATTCTTCAGGATGAGGTTAACGGGTTCAGTAAATGAACAAAATTATGGATGTATGGATTACCACAAATCCAGGAGGTATATTAATATGGTGAAATAAACAAATCAAGAATATGACTTATACACATGATCAAGTTCTTTCAGCTACCTCGGAAAACAATATTCAAAGAAATGTAACATGCCTTAACTGAATGCCACAGAGTTGTAATTTAAGAATAACATTAAAAATACTAAGACTATGGCATACCAAAGTAAATATTTGAGAAGAATAAAATTTGTTATCAACAACCAAATTATTGAACAAGTATTTTCCTTCACTCATCTTGGCTGCAAAATATGAAATGACATCAACCCCCAAATTTAAGAGAATGTAAGTTAACATAGGAAGTTGAATGGCTTTATGAAGAAGCATTTTAAAAATAATATGTTGAATAGTACCTTGTTAAGATTTTACAATGTGATATCTCAACCCACACTGCTTCACAAGTGAAACATGGACATTAACAAAAAGTAATGAAAGAAGATTAAAGGAACAGAGTTCCAAATGAAAACAAGGTCAAGTTCAAGGTTAATTATTAATAGTGTAGTAAATGACATCAAACAATACCAACAGAAATGGTTCCAACATGTAAACAGGATGGAGTCAAACAGAGTTAAGAGTTAGCTTTCTTATATAAACCCTATGGGCTAAAGAGATGTAGGTAGACCTATAATGAGGTGGTTGGAGCAGTGCTGAGTCTCAGAATGGGCAACTGGCTCCCAACACTTGTGAAGGGAGAAGTTAACAAAACAGCAACTCACACCTCTTGACTACTACTACCACAACTCTACCTAAAGTACAATTCAACAAAATATGTATAGTGAAGCTACATTGATGTCCAAAAGCAAAACAAGATGCATTCTCAGTGTTGCTCTCAACGGATAAAGGGTAACTGGATCAAGAGAAGCTTAAGTACAATATTTGTTCAGAAATCTTTCCGTCTGAAGACAACCTTGGGGCCTGAACACAAATAGGATTTTCTCCAAAATGGATATTCCCAGATCAAACTGGCTGAACAAAGGCCCTGCAAATTTGAAACTGCTATTTTAATTTTGTGAGGTACTTTACATAAATCCTCAACTTTTTCAAAATTTTCCCAAAAATTGCACAAAATTGTATCTATTCATCAGGTGTCAGCATCATCAGCTCACTACAACAAATCCAAATAAAATACTTGGTATTTACTTGACAGCACACTGCCATGATACTAAACAATAAAAATTGATACAAATAATTTGACACAGATATGGATGGGCCATTTTGCCACACACAATATTTTTTGGTGAGAAGGACCCACAAAACATGGATTCTGACTAGGCAACATTTGAGGAAGTGCTGCTACATGCATCAAAAATAATTATCCACACATTTGGAATCAGGAATCCACAATATGAGTTTTCCTAATAAAACATTGCCCTACATTCCTAATAAAGCATTACCCACATTTCTAATAAAGCATTACAATACTTGCATCAAGGTAATACAGTAAAATCTGTCTAAACCACAACCTCACCAAGCCGGAAATCTGCCTTAACTAGAAAATTTACCCAGCCCATGAAGTTAAATGGTATTTTACACAGCATTAAACGAAATTTGTCCAACGAAGAAAGGGAAGAGTTTTTAATGTCCTGCAGAGAAAGAAAACCTTATAAAACAGAATTTCTGTGAATTTAATGCCATTTGCAGAGACACGAGAATCTCTTAATGGAATAAATTCATCGCAAGCCTGTTTCTCTGTCACTGTGAGATGCATTTCAGTTGTGGTAGCCAGACAGTGAAGGTAAGAGGATTCACCTGTCATCATAGAATTTGACCTTGAGGTCGCTTGCCTCACAGTGTTTACAATAGACGAAGTCCCCCCTCCTGGCTCTATGAGTGTTGGAATTTGTACGGGCATGACTTTTGTTTACACATCTCTCGGGCCTGCGATGAGAACCACAACCACGTGGCTAGAGCCGCATTGGTCATGACCATTTGAGAGTATCAAAAAGACCTGGGCTGTAATGCGTTGTGTGTTGAAGAGGCAGTGAGCAGTCCAGATGTAACCACTAGAATGAGGGGGTGTGTTTTCATGATTTTCACAACCAGTTGGAAATATTGTTGGAAAAATATAAAACTAAATATTACAGTTTTTCCATTTCACAAAACATTGCAGAAAAGGTGTTAGTAAGTGGCGAAACAAAAAACTACATTAACATTAGGGAAATAAATAAACAAAAAATAAAAAAAAATAAATAAAATAAATGAGTGGACATGTTGTGAAGATTTTCCTTTCAATTGTCAGAAATATGTTTAGTATTAATTTACTGGTTATTTTTTCGATAAACAATAATATATTTATTACTAGCAATGAAACATTACATATATTTTATATAAATTAAATATATTAATTATTTATAATCTCTTTTATAATTAAGTCTTAATTCTTTAAGTTAATGTCTTTTTTATAATTACAATAATGTCATGCACTTTACTAGTTTCAGGATGGAAATATCAATGTAACAAGTGTCATAAAATACACAACCCTGCATCAAATGGAAACCTCCCTAAACTGGAATATTTTTTTGTCCAGATCGATTCTCGTTTAGACACATTTTACTATACTTCTACTCTTTACATGCCCTTAATATGTGGGAAAGTAAATTTGAACTGAATTCAGAGATTTCAATGAAACCTCAATTTTAACTCTATTTATAAGCACACTCTTCTCTAGTCAAGCAAAATTTTCTGGAGCATTCTTACAGTTTAAATATTACCATGAAATTAACATCACCAAATCGACTGAAGAATATCCATTTTGGAAAAAATTCTGTGTATAGTTCAGGTGCAAGTTGCATTTGCATAGTTAAAAGTGTTGCATCATTTTATTATTTGTCTGTAGTATTAGAACATCATAATGAAAAAACAACAGAAATGAACTGTATAATGATACTTAAAATGTATAATGGCGAGTAGAATGATGAACATTACACCAATGAGAACTAAAAAAAATGTGTAATAGAAGACATAATATAGTGCGTGTGAAAGCCTACAACGATTTGAGTCATACTTTGAAACTAAATAATATACAGAAAATAAAAAATGATAAGTCGTTGAGGAGAGAGACATGAAGAGATGAAACACACTCACTTCTGATTGGCGAGATTTTTGGTAAATTTTTCTTATTTTTGTTCTTATTCTCTCATTTTTTGCCATTTTTTATTTCCTGTTTTCCTATCATGAATTTGTGAAACGATGTGCAAGGAAAAACAGATGTTAGTCCAGTAGAAATATATTATATAATTTAGTTAGCTTAGTTCAAGTTTGCGCATAGGCAATAACTGCCTTCAGCAGAGTATCCATGGATACTTTACTATTTCATGTAGACAATAAATATGTATATATGTACGGTGACTTGGAAAATATATTCAATGACGTCAAGTGAAGTCTCTTAAAAAAGAACCAACTGGAATAATAATAATAATAATAATAATAATAATAATAATAAGAAGAAGAAGAAGAAGAAGAAGGAGAAATAAAAATTATAAATGAAAATAAACAACAAAAGAACAAATCCAAACCCTCAACAAATAATGAATTTTTAATATAAATACTGTTTATTCGCAGTGCACCATTTATATCCAAATTCTTGAATTACACACTGCAATCACAGTTTGCACATACTATTATTATTATTATTATTATTATTATTATTATTATTATTATTATTATTATTATTATTTTATATCATCATCATCATCATCATGTATCATGACATTACATCTTACAGTTTCCCCAAAAGTAATCTTAGTGTCTGAAAATGCTTATTTCACAATCAGAAACTAGAATCACCAATTCACCTGTCAGTGTTTTATCACTATTACTAGTCTCAACTTATATTTAAGCTACCTTAGGAAGGTTAAGATTAATAATGAATGAGTAAGGCATCAAAGAATTGTTGACGTTTCCAAAGTACTTATTTCTTCCTGAACAATGAATATCAATGCCTTAGTTAGTGAGCTGAAATTTTCCATGCTGTTGAGGCACAAATCAGGAGTTACAACAAATTCTTTTTCTCCACCAATGATTCAAAAAAATTATTGCTTCCTTTTTGATGAACAAGTTGTCAGTAACATGACAATTTGGATCAGATTTGTCTGACTATACATAATATTTTTTTCAAAAATTCTAACCTATGCTTATCAGTTTTACTACTGAACTCTATTTACTATTCTTATAAGTTTTAATTTTTTCTTCTTCTTTACTTTCCCAAAAATCTGCAATTTTTCATCACAGTATCTAGCTTATATCAATATTACCATTTTCTTTTGCAAGAGCGGAGGTGATTGAAGTATTATGCTAAGTATCATTTCCCATATGCACTATCTAAGAAATGTATTCAAGACAATTGTAATAATACTGGCCGAAGTTTTTGATGATAAAATACCAATGGTGAGTTTCACCACAAAATAGTTTTTGTTTTATTACTAAAACAGTAGAATAACAATTAATAAACTTATTACTTACATTTTCGAGCATCCACACAGTCTTGACTTTCTGAATGAGTAGGTGTCGGAGGGCCTTCTCCAAGAGTTACCCCACTTTCGCCACTTGTATCAACTTTAAGAGGAGCTAATGGCATCTGGGTTGAAGTCGGTGTATGTTGTTGGTTGTTTTGTCCAGTAGTATCCAAAGCTTGCCGTGATAATAACAATGCTGTTTGGATTGTCTGTAGAGCCTCAGCTTGTTCCATACTTTGCAGCCCTTTGGCTCCAGTAATTTGTGAAAGTAGCCTTGGTAAGCTTGCCAAAGTCACAGGTGGTCCTGGTGCATTAGCCTGTGCCTGTGGAACCATTGTGGGAGTTGCACTGCCGACTGGTGAAGCCTGTGATGTCTGAGGCTGCTGCTGTGGCTGTGGTCCAGGAGAGGTTGTTCGTGTGGATCCGGATGATGTATGGCTGCCTTTCCCCACAGATTGTGCTTGTGAGGTTTGGGGTTGCTGGTATGTACTTCGACCACCAGCTGAAGCTGGCGATGTCATAAGGTGAGGATGTGATGCAAGACGAGGCAATGCATTTGCAAGAAGCACAGGCCCAGTCTCACTTGATGAGACTGGGAGCGATTGCTGTTGTTGCTGGGAACAACTGCTGTTTCCAGTTGGTGTGTGAATATATGAGGTTTCAGATGTTGGAGTGCTATCACCAGGTGATATATCCATGTCCTGAGCCTGCGATTCACCTGTAATCAAAATATTAAACAATGGTGATATATGGAATTTACTGAGCTTCTTAATAAATATTAATTTCATTTAACATTTCATTAAACAATCCATTAAAAACTATCTGTTCCAAAAAGTGTCAATTCTGCTGAAATTCGTAACAGGGCACCACAAAGTAAATTGATAATTTTCTTTGTATTTGTAGCCTCAGATTGTATATTATCTTATTTAGAAAATTGGAACTTTAGGTTAGGTGACATAGCATGTCTTCTATTCTATCATTACAAACTGTATGTATTGGAACATATATTCACCATACTCTAGATAAAAACCAATTCCAAGAGCTTCTTTCAACATGGGCTGCTTTTTGCATAAATATAGTATGGCTGTCATGATAAATTGTCACTGCATAAATATATTATTGTAGAGGGTGGGTTGAGATAATATATCAACACATTAATAAATTGGGTGGGATGACATGATTTGTCCCCACATTAGTGTACAGGTGAAATTGGTTGCTCTTAAAAGAATGACCTCATTTTCGTTGAATTTTCTTAATTTTCGAAAATTGCCACAAATTAACATTAAAAATGGAGATGGTCTTAATATCTGTTATAAAAATTATATCCTTAAAAAAGGTCATTAACACTTCATGAAAATAATGAGTATTTTTTGTGAATTTCTGCTTGACATTGATGCAATTTATAAATAAAACAACAAAACATGTTCGGTTCATGTTAGAACATAAATGGTTCTACATTTTTTCTACATATAGAGCAAAGGACTCTTAAAAAAGGGGGAGGTCTAATTTCCATTGAACACACTGAATTTTCAGGAATTACATGTTGGAAATAATGGGAGTATCCATTAGCTTTTAAGTGTCAGTAAAAGTGAGTACGACCAAGTGACTTGGTGTAGCAGTTAAGTGCAAGGCCCATTATCTCAATGGATCTGAGATTGAGTCTCAATGCGAAAATTTTTTTTTTCTGATTGGAAACACTTTTGTAACTTCATTTAGTAGTATAATATTGAAGAGTTGTAACAAATAATGTAAGAAAGAATAAGCTGTTGTAGTACCACAATTTTCTTATAGCCAAGTGAATAATTCAAAAATTAAAAATTTTTGGCTGTAAATATGAATAATTTTATAAGAATAAGTGTGATCCTAAATTATTGGAATATAAATGTCTTTTGTGATTGTTACTGAACTCTAATTTAGAATAATATTACAAAATTGTAGGTTATAGAATCACAAATCACCTAGCTGAAGGAGAGCTGGTTATTAGAGCAAAGGGTATAAGGTTGGAATGATAATGGAATGATTATGATGGATGGAAATGTGGTGATGGATGTGGCGATGGATGTGGTGATGGATGGGGGGATGGATGGAAATGTGGTGATGATAATGATGGATGGTTGGAATGATAATGATGCTGATGATGAGGCAGGGGCAAAATTCAGGCAATGGACCAGAAATAACTGACTTTGTTTTAATGTTCATTTTACTTACCATCCAAATGCTTCCGTCGTTCATGACTTTCACCTTCAGTATCTCGTGAACTTCCCGACTGTCCAGCCCAATATGCTTCTCGTTTTTCAAGCTGCCGCGATGTTGCTGCAGGAAGCATGGACTTCGAAAGCCCATCTCGAGAACTGCTAAGCGATGAGCGTGAGTTGGAATGTTTATCATGAACTGTAAATCAATAAACTTAATGAAATCCTTTACAAAAAAATCCAACACTCAAAAATTCCCGATTACTGCCCCTGGATCATCCACACACACACACACACACACACAGGTTTCACTACTTCACTTTCATATTTTACCAATAATATTCAAATTCAATTATTTCCTGCTTTTCAATTAAAACAATTTATTTTACCTTATTATATATTCACTTATCTGTACTATCAGTTGCAATATACAATGTATTTTTTTTTTTTGAAGCATCTTTGAGAACTAATCTCTTATAATGTTAATGTTACTATCATACCATCATACTTACAATAATGTTACTACCTCCTAAGCTCTCCAACACCTTCTGGGAAGTGTGGGTAGAGATATCAAATTCTAAACTGAATGCATTATAGGAAGAATAACTGGATTTTCAAAAAAAAATTTCAGTGATATTTAAGATTGAGAGCACTGTTTTGTCTGGTCACACATTTCCAATAAAAATTAACAAGATTACTAACCTGTTCGACTACTACCACTGCTGCTACTGTAGCTACTGCTACTGCCACCTCCACCACGATCCAATTCTCTTGGACCTTTGTCACGCCCTCTGTCTCGGTCACGGTCCCTCTCACGCTCCAGCCACTCTCGAGGTTTCTCCCACTGGGATACTTCTGTTTTGCAGTTGTAGTAGTATTTTTTACCTGATGAACTGATGTGCTCTGACCAATCACCTACTCTTACCACACGTTCACGTTCTTCACGTTTGTCCTGAGTAAATGATATTTAAGAACATTAAAAAAATGTAGGCAATAAGAATTATGATTTTAAAATAAGTTCAAATTCAAATGATTTTAAGTGAACTAAAACTTGTGACATAAATTGTGATCATTCAATCTCTTTTCAATACGCATTTTCACTATATTAAAAAAATTTCTATTGAGCCACACAATTAGAATGCTACCTATTTTAATATATATACCTAGGATGTGCATGATGGAAGGAATTTGAAGTTTGTCAGATTTTAGGTAAGGTTTGGGTTTTCAACAGTAGATGCTTAGATGTTAAATTATTGTCTGTGGCATAGTTGAGTTTTCTTGGCACTTCTCTCCACATTTTCAAATATAGTTATGTTAAAACACACACATACACCAACACACACACACACACACACACACACACACCACACACGCGTGCAAGAATAATTTCCTATTTCTATTTTATGTTTTGGAACATTAGTTTTTACTGGTACAATGGCTCACTTTGAGAAATGTTTATTTTAAGAACAATAAAAAAATTAAAAAAAGAATAAAATTATTGTAGCATATGTAGATCCTATGAAGGGCTAAGGCCTCCCACTTCAAGGGGGGTGAAAACATTGTTGATTTCCCCAGTTTAAATCAAATTGTTTTTTCTAGTTCTCACATGAACCAACATACAATAATCATCTTCCATTATTCTGTTTGTCGTCACAGTGGTGACGTCTCAGAAATCTTTAAGCATTTTTCTTTTCACTTTCTAAGCGAGTTCTTTGTACTCTGGTAGATGTGGCTGCATTTTTCACGTTGTTTTATGACAATTTCGTTCGACGTTGACAATTTCAAAGTGTCTTGGTTTAACTGCAATTTTCTCAAGTGGTCAGGAGTGTTTATCACTGCTTTTTCTACTGAAGTTAAAATATGTTTTTCGAGACTATTGTTCTTGTCTTGTATGTTGACTTGTGAGCTTGGCTGTAGCTCATTTGCCAAGACTCTCCAAGTAAATTTTCTCTTATTTTACGACTATCAAGTGCCAAAGTTTAGATATCAAGTGCCAAGTTTAGATACAAATATGATCCTTTCGCTTACAGTGAATAGTAGTTTCATGGCAAAATGGTAGTTTCCTATTTTGATATTCAAAACTCTTTCTAAATTGTTGATTAGTGTGTTATCGATTTCGTTTTTCGTATTGCTATCTAGGGAGTGCTAGACCAACTATCTTGTTTTCTCATCCTGAAGAATTGCGTTTGTGATTTGAAGTCTCTGCTTGGCTGCAAATTCTACTAACCTTTCTCCTTGAACATTTCTGTCACCCAAGCCTAAACGTCCACCTGTATATTCTTTGGTGTGAGGATCTGTTACACCCCCAATTTTGCATTGAAGTCACCAATACCAAAGCCGTCCTCTCAATTTTGTATTGGTTTAGTATGTTGTTTAGTACGTCATAAAAGTCCACTAATTCCTCCATTGAACTACATGCTGTTGGTGAATATACCTGAATAATTGTTATTTTAACCTATTCTCAGCCATAAGTACTACTATTCTTTCAGATATACCCACTATTTCTCAACTGACCTTTTAAGGCTTTTATTTAAACGCCCTTTTGACCTTTTGTTACACCTAAGAAATGAGTATCTTCGTTTTTAATTTCCTATATACATACATATATATGGGGAAAGTTATGTAATGCTGCAGAAAATGATTTTGAAATTGCAACGGAAATGCATATTTTGGGGTCCCCTGATAACAAAAAAGTGTTTTGAAATAAACATCTGTCTGTGAACACCACTAGTGCCTATATCATACATTGGATTTTTTCCAAATTAAAGAAACCGTTGTCCATCTGATTCGAGTCGAAGCTTCGAGATTTCGAAAAACATTCTTTAACTATTCTTCTCTATAGTTTTAAAGCCATGTACATTGTTTTGTAAATTTTAGTAGTTTTTGCGCAATATTGCGAGCAATGTGTGCAATTTAAAGAAAAATTGTCTTTAAACTTTTGGTAGGAACAGTTCTAAATGTACCCTACAAGATGACAAGAACACCACATTGCTGTATTCTTTGGTCTTTTAAAAATTACTTTACATTACCTTTTTTTTTTTTTTTTTACTTGTCTCTCACATCATTAATATTTATATTAGCAGTAATTTGTTCTCATTCTTGTATTTATGAGTACTTGTACTTTAAATAAGTTTAGATAATGTTTCTTGAAAACTTGAGTGTTTTCTATGAAAACTAGCTCAAAATTCCGCATTTTCAGAAATGCTCAAAACACCATTTTCTCAAAAACAGCTCCAAATTTCTTGAAACTTTTAGAACGGATCGTGTTATCTGCACTCTTACGTTCTTTCAAGCTTGTTTCAAAAGTTTTTTGAAAACTCAAAAATTTTCTGGGAAAAAGAGCTTCAAAAATTCTAATTTACTGTTCATTATATTTCATAAAATAATACTTCCGTTCTTTGGTTGGCGATAGATGGCAGCTGGCAAGAGTGTGTGGCAAGTTCGTATAGCTAGCTGAGACCAAAGGAAATAGAAAACTGATACAGGAATGTCTGTCCCATTCTGAAGCACCACTAGTTCTTTTCTCTACTAGATTCACATGTTCCATGTATTTCGCTATGGCCTATTACATGGTAACTAAGTTTTGTAACAACTTCTTGCAGTTCAATTTCTCTTTCATTAGGTAGTAGTGATCAAACATTGTAGGTTGCAATAATTGTAATATATAAATTTAAGATAATATAACAATAATTATAAGATATATTTTTTAAAACTGCAATTGGGCATAACCCGGATCTTACACTTCTTGTTCTTGCAATGTGATCCAGTTTCTATCAAGAACAATAAATATGTTTAAATATCTAATAATATTTTTCTTTAAACACCAAAAACAGTAACTAGTTGGTGCTAATGAATGGCACAGACTACTACTAGTGAGTTTCCTTATTCTTCAGTTTTTGGCTATCTTTTTGGTATTACCCCCCACTGCCTTATCTATTGGTGCTTAAAACACTTTTTTTTCACGTTTCTTCAATTTTTCAGATATCTAATAGAAGATTTAAAATATGACTTTAAGAATATTATATGGGGTAAAGCTTAGACCTGTATACACATTTTCATAGAAACATTTGGTGCCTTCTTTTCAACATAGTGTTGTTTAAGCATTTCTAAGCCTGGCATTTTGAATTTATTAGAATTTTATTAATTTATAAGACATAACCATAATGTAAATATTCAAGATGTGACACACACACATACGCACGCACCCACCCACACATCGCCAGCGAATCCAATAGTTCTTGCGCCTTCCGGCAACTCGAGCTTCAACACGGCGTCATACATAATGTTCCACAACATTGGACCAAGTACCGAGCCTTGTGGGACCCCGCCTGTGACCGTATAAGATTGTACTCCAGTCCCAGTTTCATAAAGGAGGATTCTCTCTTTAAAGTAACTTTTGACCAAGTTCGAGATGTACCTTGGAACTCTATGAGTTAGTAACGCAGGAATAATGGTGCTCCACCTTGCAGTGGGCAAAGAAGCCAGAGGCTGCTGACTAGCGTAGTAAATGCCATTCTTCTCTATTCAGCCCCTATTTGGGCTGATGCCATGGGCATTCAGTCATACGCCTGTGGGGCTAAGTCGGTGCACAGAAGGTCCGCCTTGAGGGTTGCTCGAGCGTTTCACACTGTATCCTATGACGCTGTGTGCATATTAGCAGAAATGCCTCCGATCGACCTCATTGCGCAGGAGAGCTAGACTACTTGCAGGGGACTTCAAACTCGAATACCTGGAGGGAGGTGACAATGGACCAATGGCGACGGCGATGGGAGCAATCATCAACTGGGTGATGGACATTTCGGGTCATTCCTGACATCATGACGTGGATCCAAAGGGAACATTGAGAATTAGATTTTTATCTAACTCAGTTGCTGACAGGGCATGGATGTTACCAAGAGTATCAGCTCCGATTCCAGTTGGACGATAGATCATGCCCAAGGTGTTTCCCGGTGATTGAAGATGTAGATCACGTGTTCTTTCATTGTCCACGCTTCGCAGTAGAAAGGGAGGAACTTCACAGACTCCTCCAAGAGGGTAGGAATAGACTAGCTATGAATCCCACACGCTGCGGGTTGCGGGCCCTGCAGTGTCTTTACAAGATTTTCTCTTGCCCCCGTAAAACACACACACACACACACAACCTCTCTCCCCCCCCCTCTCTCTCTCTATCTCTCTATCTATAGAGCTTTTCTAGAAGAGAAAAACTGTAGAACATATCCACATATCTCACTAAACTGAGGTAGGTATCTTAAACACAATTTCTGAACAACACTCGAACCAGGAGATTGTCCTTGTTCTCTTGAATCACTGGCCCTCAATGGGTCAAAATTTAAGTATCCTTGTGATGTATTGAATCACTAAAATATGAAGCTTATTTGATTGGCTTCTTGCAGATAAACTGCTTCATATAATGATTTCCATAGCAGGGTTCCATTGCTTCATCAGAATAAAGTTTTCCTTAAGGTTCAATGAAAGTCTGAAACTTTTTATTCAGATGATTGATAAGTGGTCTCACTTTGAAGAATTTGTATTTCTTATCTATGCCATTGTCATTCAAATGTAACTATCTTGCACTTCCCAAAAATGTCCTCTTTATAGTGCTGGTAACCAATAAATTGTGTGTATCAGGTTTCCCCCCCATTTCTTGTCACGATGAGGAAGACTGCAGTAACCTAACAGAAGCAAGATTTGCAATGCAATTGCAAGATTGTAATTATGTTTGTGACTCACTGAATATGTGTTCCTTTTGACATTGCATAGGGAACAGTTTCTTGCGCGATTCTATGTTTAATTTGGATATCAAAAAATTGTTTAAAAAGATCAACAGGATCTGCATTGGATTTTTTTTAGCCCTTCGAAAAAATTTTGGGGCTGCAACAGAATAATAATAATAATAATAATAATAATAATAATAATAATAATAATAATAATAATAATAATAACTTGTCATTAGGTTCAAGAATAATTTCATCCCAATTTTTCTTTTTCATACTGTGTTTAACTCTCTTCTCCCGTGGTTCAGTTTTTTTATTTAGTACCATTTTCAACAACATCATCACACTCTGAAAGAATTTCTAATTTCCTCTTGTTGTGAAAGAACTCCTCTTCCTAAATCCAGAATATCAACAGATTCAGCTTCCATACCATTTCCTGCATCATCTTCATCACTAGTAGTGCCATCATTCGTGGAATGAAGCACAAATTCTAATTCATCGGCTTCATCAATTCAAGATGCAAGTGTATAATTCTCCACCATCATTTAGAATGTTAATCATTGCCTCTGCAACTGCATTTGCTATGTTCGCACTGTAAATACGAAACAATTTCCCTTGAACGGCTACAGAATGAAATTTCATGCCTAAAGTTGCATTCATCACGTAGGCCACAAAAATTATTTTAAAATGAAGTATACATGATTATTCATTAACAGTATCCCTAATTAATAAAGCAAAATGTGCATCATTTTGCCTACTACTTGTACACGTAACAACTTACAATATTTCTCACGAGGTCAAATAAGTCACAACAATAACAATGGTATACCTGGAAGTTAGTTTATTGTTGATATAATAAATTAAATTATAATATATAAATATAATAATTATATATAAATATACAATAATAATAATTATTATAAATTAAATTAAAATATATATAATTAAAATCTTGCATTTGGTATGAAATTAATACCTAGGCCACCATTAGGTTAAAGAAAGTACCAATTGCGGAGAACTAATTTTGTTCCAAGAAAAACATCCCTTCCTTCAAAATTGTAATTGTAGGAAATACTGAAAAAAATTCAAACTATTGTGATCTGAATATAAGCTCACTGCACTCTCATAGGGAATATATTCATCGTTTTTTGTGTAAGTTGGTAAATAAGTTTATAGATTCCCCGACATTGTATACTAAACTTCCTTGGATGAAATTCATGCACAGACTGTGTTCTCTCAGAACTGTACTATTTAGTGTTCTATTTTTGAGAATAAACACTTTATTATGCTCGCTTGTGAAAGATGTGTCAAAGAGCTAACAATGATGTGATTGAGCTATATTACTCTATTTATGAATTTAAATGTAACTTGAAAAAACTTAATAAGAAAATAATCCTACATATAATTTAGATGCTGTTATTCAAAGATGAGAGTTTTGTAAAAACCACAACTACTACAACAACAACGACCTTGGCATTGACAAGTTCTGGAAAATGAAAGCAATGCCTAAACAAAACAAATTGAACTACTCACAACTCTTAGTGAATGGTCTAATGAAATAAAATTCAATGAACTATGGTATTTTATTGCAAAAGAAGGAAAAAACCTGGTTCCACTTACTTGGCAGGAGTTGTGTAAAGGTTTACGCTGGGAAGACTCCCGTGCAGATGCATTTTGTGACTGCACTTTTATTGGATGAAGAATAACCTATTGAAGAAAACAAACACAATTGAATTTGAAAATTAATCAAATTATTCAACGTTATCAACAATTACACAGGTCTGCCAAATAAAATTTTTGATCAGCTGTGTGCCCTAAATCGAGGCATGTCAACCATTTTGTTCTCAGAGTACAGTTTTCAAACAGATGGGTGGTAATTGTATAAAAAACGACATTTAATGTAAATATTTTATTTTCCCCTTATTTTATTTACCCTTGTATTATCCCATTTTATTTTACTTTTTATTTTTAGTTATTAATGCGCATAGCCAGTAGAATATATATTTATATATAGGCTTATAATAAAATACAAAAATTTATAACATTTCTGATAATTTATCACAGCAGTGAATAAACGCATTTAACAGTAGAGCTAATTAGTATATTTAAAGAATCGGCAAATATGCTGATGCTTAATTCAATATTAGAAACAAATTAGTTAACATTCTGCAAAGAACAATACTTGGTATCAAATAATTGCTAGTTGTAGTAATATTGACAGATCCATAGTAACAAGAAGAGTAATGTGAGACATACAGTAGAATTTAACCATGAATAATGGTTTTCAAGTTTAACCATAAAGGAAAATTAGCTGAAAAAATATTAGTGTGAAAAGGATATAAGATTGGTGACCGTAGACAGAGAGATAGATAGAGATATATATATAGAGAGAGATATATATAGAGAGAGAGATATAGAGAGAGAGAGATATATATATATATATAGAGAGATATATAGAGAGAGATATAGAGAGAGAGAGATATAGAGAGAGAGAGAGATATAGAGAGAGAGAGATATAGAGAGAGAGAGAGAGATATATATATATAGAGAGAGATATATATATATAGAGAGAGATATATATAGAGAGAGAGATATATATAGAGAGAGATATATATATAGAGAGAGAGATATATATAGAGAGAGAGATATAGAGAGAGATAGATAGAGAGAGAGAGATAGAGAGAGAGATAGAGAGAGACAGATAGAGAGATAGAGAGAGAGAGAGAAGAAAAACCATTTCTTATAGACGATTCTCAAGAATTTTAGAAAAATTACACAATGATATAGACTGATAATTAACAATAAGTCTATGGTCCCCCTTCTTAACCCATTAAGAACCAAGCATTGAAATAATAATTTTTTCATAATATTATGTTTTCACTCTAACATGACTAGATTACTCTATTTTATCTAGAGGATAAAAAACTCATTTATAATTTTTTAGTCAATAGTTACTGCACAACCAAATGTTGCATAAACGCAACATTGGGACCATAGGGTATATTGACATGGGATGACTGGAAACAGTTTGAATGGAGATAACATTGCATTTTTTACATTTGCAAATTGTAGTAATTTTGCACAATCTGCACTTCTTTCTCATTTCTCTTATAATCATATTTCATTATAATCACTGCTCAACTTCATGATTGATTAACTGATGATTTCCGGCAAGTCCACTTCTAAGTTCAATGGTCTCTTAAATGTAGTGCGCGTTTTGAGTGAGAGAGCTGGAGGTGATTTTCCCCTATTGGATGGCAAGACCTGATGCAGATCTACTTGTTGGCTTGCAGGTTTTTTCTGCACTAGGCGGGGCTCTGCCTCAACCAAAACCAGCTCTAAGCTCTCAACCAGACTCCTCGCATGTGTGAAAGGGAAGTGAAAGTAAGTGTAAGCGAGCAAGTAATCGGTGAGGATAAGACATTGTGAGGAAGGAATGATTTGAAATCCTTCAAAAAAGGTTTGGGTGTTGCTGCAGCATTTGCCTGGTACTGATTGGAGAAACCAAGGAAATTCACAAATCACTGATGAGAGCAGCAGGTTGCAAGAATTTTTTTCGGAACAGCGGCTGAACTCAAACAAGTTATATAGCTAGAGTCGAAAATCTTCCTTTGTCGGGACTCGAACACTAGGACCCCATGGTCAGAGGCACTGCAGTGACAAATTTATGCACCAAACCACCTCTCTTGGTATCCGTATATAATCCTAACGTACTTGTTTAGGTTTGGAAGTGTTTGTGGGTCGACAAAAATGGGATTTTTCAGTTTTCTATGTATTCATTGACTAGTTATTGTACACACTTCCTAATACACAGTCTTCAACTTACATTAGAAACAGGGCTAAGTAGGAGCGAAATAATAGTTGTAACACGTTTTCTTTATTTGCAATATATATTTTCCATGAGTTGACAATTGCACAATCAATTTTTTTTCTTCTTATCTCTCTCTCTCTTTCTGTCCAATAAATTATCTATATTTTTCTTCAACGTTGGATGCAATGCACACAATTTCAATCATACTTTCAGAAATAAGGTCAACATCTTCCTCCAGAAATAAGTTCAGCGGCTGATAGAGGCCTTTATTTTCTTCTGTCATTCCCAAAATAAGCAGAATTTTTGTAGAAGGTAAACAATTATGCTTGATGCATTCTTTATACATGATGCAACAATGCATGATAAGACACCATCTACAAGTTGAGATAATTGTATCAGAAAAAGAAATATTAAACAAAAGTTACAAGTCTATTACTCACCGAGTCATTCCAATTGCATTTGTTCCATCATGTTCATACCATATACTCACTAATCCAAATGTTATGTATTGTAAATTATCACACAGCACAATTTACACAAATACTGCTCTGTGCTCTTGTACAATCTTAACTTTAATATGCATCAGTTGTATGGTCTCAAAAACAGAAGAAAAAAGGTGTATAATATTGGGAAAATGCCAGAGAAAGTTTTAAAAATATCTTGAGTTTCATGATTGTGTTGTATATCCACAAAAGGGAACTGAACAATACCCGATCCGAAAATTTGACAGCCAACAACACAAGAGACAATTACTCACCATTATATTTTTGTTAATTGTCTTTTGAGCCTCTACTCTCAAGACTACCAGCATGGATTCAGGGAGGACAGTCAACCTGTCCTTGGTCTTATTCAAAAAGTTAATTGTTGATTCGCTTGCTGATGGCTCTCACATCGATTCAATCAATATGGATTTAGCAAAATCCATAGTTAAGGCATTAGAGCAGATCAATAGTACGATCTTAATCCATAAACTAAGGTGGGTTTGGGTGATCCGCTTCTTTCTTGGAACTATTCTTATTTGCATAACCGACTACAATACGTTTCTCTGAATGGTATCCAGTCCGACGCTTACCATGTATCATCTGGAGTCCCTTTACTTTTCAACTTGATTATACAAGATCTCCCTATAGCCATAAAACACAGTAATATCTTCCTTTCTGCTGATGATGCTAAGATTTATCATTTAATAGTTAATACTGATGATGCCGTCAAGTTGCATTTTGATTTACTAGCTGTTGACAATTGGTGCCTTCTGAACAACATATCATTGCACCATGACAAGTGCTATACCATTAGCTTCTTCAGAAGGAAGGACACTTAAGTTTTCCATATTGACTCAATGGCAGGATATTGGCTGTAGTTGACAACATCAGAGACTTTGAGAGTTATGTTCGACAGTAAACTCAATTTCATCAACCATGTTAACAGTATTGTTAACAAAGCTTTGCGATTCCTGGGTTTTATCCTGCAAAACTCATCACCATTTCAATCACTCTACACATTTAACTTCTCTTAAACTCGCTGGTTAGGGCGATTCTCAAGTATGCCCTTCTGATTTGAACTCTCTTCACTGGGAAGGTAGTAAAACATCTTGAGAAGATCCAAAACACATTGTTGTGCAACTTAGCATTTTGTGATGAATACCCTATCTGCAGTTTTGTCAAGACTACACTGATTACTACTAATTGTAAAACATTCCTCATCTTCGGAATAGAAGAATACTCCAAACAACATCTTTCTAATTAAAATTTTGTCGGGTGAAATTAATTGTAACAATTTTCTCCCTAATTTTGGAGCCCTTGCATGTCAACATGTAATCCCTTATTATTTTCTGTCAAACCTGTGAAAACTGACTATAAAATGAATGATACCTTCTACTGTATTGCCTCTACTGCTAACGAGTACTACAATTAACAACATTACTTACTGAAGCTATGTACGTACTATCCGAGAATTGCTCTATAAAACCACTTTTTTTAAATTAAGATATTGTTTTTAAATTTTCTAAATTTACTCTCTGTGACTTCATAAATGTGTGTCTTGTACTCCAATATTATAATTACATGTTTTAAAGGGAATATTCCGTAAACAAATACATAAATATTTATTTTCTTAAGTCATGTAGGTACAATGTAATGAGTAAGGTTAGCTTCAATTTTCCTTCTACTCATAAATCCAAACTGTCAAAGCAATAGATAAGGATATAGGCAATTATTTCAATTTATCAGTCACAATGGATTCAAACAGTTTCCGTATGGTACTGAAGGTAGGAATTGGACAATAATGATCAATAATGTTCCTATCTCCCAACTTAAATATAAGAATTATAAACGAGGACTTCCATTCAATGGGAAAAGTGCCCTCAGATAATATCTTTAGAATTTGTTAAAATAATTATTAGTATATGTGCCACCGCTAGTAAGTGAAGTTTTTTTTCATCATATTGCAATACTCTTGAAACCCTAGTGTTAGCAAGCCCAAACCTCAATTGGCTGTTATTAGGTGACTATAATTTACCAAACGTTTCCTGGCACAAAGACGAATTTGCATACTATCTTTCAACAAACATGCTATGTTAAGAGAGCGGAACTGTGCAAAGACATTAGCAGAAACTTTGAATTACATTAATTTGTTTCAAATCAACTATATTGTTAATGTTAAAAAGGTTTTAGTGGATTTCCTGATTACTGGATTTTCTAATAAACTTTTACTCTTTTCTTTTTTAATTGGAAACGTGTGATATACCAGTTTACGAATGCTGTAATAGCAAGAAATGTAAAATGTTGACATGTATAAATTGTGGTGCTGCACATCACTTGTCATGTTAGGGGAGAAGAAAAGTTAATGTGCATTGATAACACCATGATTCAATGCTGGGAAATGATAGATGGAGTTCAACATTGATAGATTGTTGAATGCAGTCATGATGGTCAAAGAATTTTTAGATGAAACGAAAAAAGAAATGCTCTATTAGGGGAAAAAATTGCACATCTCGAAACAGACAGGGAAAATTATGTTGCTTATGCAGATGTTGCTATGCAAAGGGGAATGTTAAAAAGAATTGATAGAGATCCATGCCTGATCATCAAAAAAATGATTCGGTGAAAACAGGAATGATTGCAACTAAACTAAGAAAAGGTTTACCTATCAGTATCAAAAAGATTATTTTAATCTCTCTGAACGAAAAAAAAAAAGTGGAACTGTTATTGTTAGACACGGATCAAAATGAATTGACATACATAAACGTGTAACATAAATATTTATATATTACAAATACCTTACATTGAGCCTGCTTTGAAATCTAACACGACATGGATGTGATAGTAATCAAGACATGATAGTATCGAAGATAAAAACATTTTTGAAAGTATATGTGATCTGAATAACAATCTATTTGATAATATGAGTTTCAAAGTCTTACATCACTCACATTATTAAGTCTAAACAAAAATTTGGATCATTTAAAGTTAAATATAAATGCAATGAAGGCAAAACCATATATTATATTTTGTTCAGAAACTTATATAAGCACACCTACATGTGTATGTGGAAACTCATCTTGTATTCACCATATATTTGGTGTGATTGATAATTTTGGTATTATTGTTAAATACGCTGTGTGTATATTTTATCTGACTGATCATTATGCGATATAAATTAATATCGAATCAGTAAATATAATAAACAAATCTAATAATGTAAAAAACGATAAACAAATTAACTATAAAAAACTACTAAACAAAATAAGTAAAGTGAATTGAAATTTTATTTATGAAAGCCAATCCACTAAATGGTGCAATTAACGAAAAATACTTAACATTCAATAATAAGCTGGGACATATTATTTAAATAATAACTTCTTTGTAGAAATAGACAACTATAATAGCAGGCGACTTTAACGCAAGAATTGGAAATGACGTTATCCCTGGCATAAAAAACAGATTCAACGAAACGCACCTAAATAAAAATGGAGAACTGCTCATTGAGTTCTGCTAGGATAACGAATTAAGAATAAATAATACCTTCTTTGATCACAAGATCATCATAAATACACATGGGAAAATAATATGGGACACCAAACACAATAGATTATGCAGTAATGAATAGAATGTGCCACCCATCAAATATCTTAGGTATAAGAAGCTTAACAAGCGCAGATATTGGAAGTGACCATAATCTGGAGCTAGTCAAATTAAGAACAACACTTAAACGGGAAAAAAACAATACCCAGGGATACAATATCAAAAATTAATATCCATTCCCTTTAAGATGGGTCAACACAAAACTTTATAGAGATCGCTTAGACGAAAGAATCAATAACAACGGAATTAGAGAAGATGATGATATTGAGACAGCGTGGAAAAAAATAAAAACTAATATACTCAAGTCAGCAGAAGAAGCATTAGGAAAAATTAACAGCAACAAAGGTGGAATATACCATGGTATACAGAATAGGTTAAAGAAATAACTAGGGAGAAACTTCAAACATTTCTCAAATACAAACAGTCTAAATTATCACAAGACTATAAAAAATACAAACTTATAAGAAATCAAGTAAATATAAAGATCAGGAAAATAAAACAAAAGTATTGGGAATAATTTACTGCAAGAAAGGAACACGACTTTTGCGGCCTACAAAAACAGATATGGCGTTTCATAAGAAATACACGCTCCGAAACAAATGAGTAAGCACAAGAAAAATCAGTAACACGGAATGGATGGAATATATTAATAGGCTATTTCACCATAATGAGGCTCCTGTATTGGATATGGCAGACACACTAACACAAGACTATGAGATCTCAAAAGAACAGATTATACAAACGATACCCAAATTAAAAAATAGGAAATCACCCGCAGAGGATGGAATATATAACGAACTATTAAAATACGGGGGGTAATCATGACATAAAGAATTAGTAAAACTGATACAAAACATATATAGGCAGAGAAACATATATAGAGAGTAAAATACCAGAGGAATGGAAAATGAGTATTCTAATCCCCCTTTTTAAAAACGGGGACAAGCTAGACCCAAACAATTATATTATAGAGGAATCAACCTTCTGAACACAACACTTAAGCTTAAGCTAACAACAAAAACTATCACAAGTAATAGAAAACTTCTTCATAGAATGGAAAGAACAACAGGGATTCCGAAGAGGAAGATCATGTAATGATGTGATCTTCAGTATATAACAAATTGTTGAGAAATCTCTGGAATTCGACAAACCTGCATATATGTTTTTTAGACATACAGAAAGCATTTGACAGCGTACGCCTTGTAGATATAGCAAGATTATTAAAGAAAGAAAATATCCCCTGCAACCTTATTAAACTCATAGTAAATATATATATATGAACACCAGAATGAAAGTAAAACATAATGAACAAATATCCCAAGCCATAACACCAGGTCAAGAAATAAGACAAGGAGACTCCCTCAGCCCAATACTCTTCAACCTGGTAATGAAACACATCCTTTCTCACAATCTTTCGAACAAAAAGGATATTACTTCGGCTCTTATAACATAAACTCAATCTGTTATGCAGACGATAAAGTCTTAATTGCTGAAAGTGAAGATGATTTACAACGCCTCCTGTTTCAATTCTACAAGACATGCCAGTCATTCATCACGAGGATATCCACACGAAAAACTAAATGCATAACAATCTTGAGATGCAAACTAGCTATAAACGAATACCTAATAGAGCAAGTGATGGAAATACAATATCGAGGCATAACAATAACAAGTGATGGCAGATCAGGCTAAGAAACAAAAAATAAAAGCAAATAGAATAGCAGGCTGTCTCAACCACTCGATATGGCAAAATCAATTTCTAAGAAATGACACTAAAATTAGAACATATAAGGCAGTAATTAGACCAGTATTGTCAAATGCAGCTGAAATGTGAGCAGACTAAAAATAATATGCCAAATGATAGAAGTGTCGGAAATGCGGGTGCTGAGAAAAATTACAAATAAAATTCTAAGGGATAAAGAACCTAATATTGATATAAGACAAACTTGCCAAATAGATATAATTTTCCAGACTGGTTTGAGAAAGAGCGAGAAGACAATGGAGATGACCAAATCAGACAGCATGGAGAAGCCAGATGATGAAGTGAATAGAAGGAACAGTCACTAGAAGCCGCAGGAGAAAAAAGTAGCGTCCAAGACACTAGGAAAAGACATTTGTGAAAACAAGCAGCAAGTTAGTGCAATTTATAAATAGGACTACTAAATGTAATGATCAGGTTTTTCTAAAAATCTAATTAAGTATCCTTTGTAAGAAAATGACTCCATCCATAAAATAAGAAGAGAAAGAAAGAAGAAGAAGAGAAACAAAAAAACAAAAAAAAGAAAGAAGAAGAAAGATGAGGAAGAAGAAAGATAAAGATGAGGAAGAAGAAAGATAAAGATGAGGAAGAAGAAGAAGAAAGAAGAAGAAGAAGAAAGATAAAGATGAGGAAGAAGAAAGAAGAAGAAGAAGAAAGATAAAGATGAGGAAGAAGAAAGAAGAAGAAGAAGAAAGAAGAAACAAGAAGAAGAAGAAAGAAGAAGAAGAAGGAAGAAGAAGAAAAAAGAAGAAGAATATTGAAGGTGAAGGTCAGGTTCCGAAGATGAACATTGCAATTCTCAAAAGGTCAGAGGTTTCAAGGAAAGCCAAACTTACGCCATATTTACAAGTGCCCTCATTTCTATTTGAGAGGGGGGTAAAACAAAAACAATTGGCATCCATTTCTTAAAAAACCATGGAAATGCCCTTAGGTCTTTGGGTAAAATACATTCCAAGATTTAAAAGATCGTTTCAAAAGTGCAGGTCTCGAGATCAGCCAGATTAATTCAGGAAATATCCGTTTTGGTGATAATCCTACGTACAGTGAAGCGATAGGGTTGATTAAGAGAGACACATTTAAAAAAAAATCACCTTATCAGAATCAGAAACACCCAAAACATTGTTTATCAAAATCTTGGCATAGACTTTTTGCAAGATTATATTATTTTTTCTGCAATAGTTCATGCTTTGTTCATACTACCAATTATCAGGGCATGAACTAGGGGAAAACATGTTCTATGCATGAACAAAATTACTTTTGAAGCTGAACCATCATCATCAGAAATATTATGAAACATGCAACTATTGAAAGCCGGAACTTAAAAATAAAACCAATTTCTACAAATTCAGTTATCCTAGGAATGTGAATCAAAAGAAAAACCATGATTTTCACATTTAAATTGTTATGCAGATAATATGAAACTAATCAGAAATTTGCTAGTGATGTAAAGAATTTCAAAACTGTTATACGACACTATGTTTGGATGTTACCACCATTCAATACTGACAAATGCAGAATGTCTTAAAGGTGTAATTTAAAATTCATTCAAATCAACAACATTTAACCCTAAAATGCCCAATGTTGTCACATCAACTAAAACTTCTTAAATCTTTGTAACTTCTTTGTTTTTATAGATAGGTATTTGTGATTTTATGGCATTTCAACATTTGTTTGTTTCAAGTGATAAAAATCGCAACATCTAAACCATATTTCTTGAAAATAATCAAATTTACCTAGAATGCCTGTCATGCATCATTTCAACTCCCTGGGTATTGTCCCTACTCTGTACCTTGTGTTTTATGTATTTCAACACTGAAAAACATCCAATGCATCTTTACTATTTCAGCTACCTTTTGAAGAAAGGCAAGTAATTCTTTCCACTTTGCATTGTTTTCTGGATGCCTTTAACAATACATGCAAATTGATAAATCATGAGTTGTTTTGTGTGGGTGCAGCAACTATATCTCTAAGTCTTTAAAAGCAAATTGTGTTCACATGAAGGAACAGAAGTCATGAAGGAATTGTTTGTCATATGAAGATAAATGTACGAGTATAGAAGAAAATTTAGTGAATAGGAGTGCATTTCGGACACCAGATGGTGTGGTCAGCAATTTGTATTTTCTCAGTCAGTCTGCTTTTATGATTTTAAAACTGATAAGATGTTGGAGATGAAATCAACCAGCTGCTTTCACAGGAAAAATTCATAATAATTAGGTGTTACATTTACAAAGTGTAGTCTTTTATGTCAGAGGAATAGAGCTGATAAGCAATAATTACCATTGCACAGTCAATGCTCATGGCAGTAAAACCAGACGAACACAGCCTAAAATTAGGGTCTGAAAGATGGATTGCTAAAATGTGTATGCCCATGCTTTTCCCATAAAGAGAAATTATTGGGGAAGTAGTGTGGAAGGCAAAGAGAAAGAATGCCTGTAACCAGGCATCAGGATTGTAGATGTTGATCAAACATCATGGAAGTATTCAACAAAATGTGTTTTAAAATGATGGTTTCAGCCATCACTGTTTTCGATCTTCTTACTAGGTTTTTTCTATTGTATGTAGAGTAATGTTAGTAAAATCACAAGGGAATACAATGAAAACTCTGAGTACTTAGATCTGTCATATAGAATGCATAGTTAATTTTCTGTTACAATATCACATAACACGTATCAAGTATATGTTGGTGTGAAACAAAAATGTGTAAACGAAAAGTCTCAAACAAAAAGGAACAATTGTTAGACAGTAGTGTATGGGAAATAAAGAACCAAAAAAGGTACATTAATGACACTTATATTGTTACAAGTTAAATATTGATATTTATATACCGTTCTTATCACAATGTAAATTGTATTTTTATGTAAAATGACTTTTCAACATTTTATTTTTTCCTGCTAACCTGCATATTTAGTTATGATGTTCCTTTCACTTACATCTTGCAGAACAGTATAGACAAGAAATGTTTAAAAATAAAGGTTAGTGTATTAGCTCTATTACACAATAAGTTATTGTTCTTAAGAAAGTTCTAGAGGTGCAGTCTTACATTGTAGCAATATCACTTCTTAAGAAGTATTATTGAGGGTTCAGAGTTGAAATGACTGTGCTGAACATTGTATGGGGTAACAGTCAGCCGCATGATCTAGTGTTACACAATAGTTCTTTTTTACTATTATGCTTTGATTTTTCCATTTCTCATAATTTTAATTTCAAACATTTTTCAAAACAACATTATTTTTATCACTTCAGTTTGAGAAAAGAAAACTCTCATAACTGAAATTAAAATGATAATATATTTACCAAGCTGACTACAATACAAATTTTACTTCACACCAATTTTTAATTTAAATCAATGTAAAACAATACCAAGTTTCATGAGTCAGTCTCAGGTAATTCAAGTCAACATACACAACATAAATAAAAAAATAATCTGTAATTTATTGTAATTTAATGTCAAAAAAAATTAGTAACGCTGTAGTACTATATGAATACTGTCAAGGCTTGATCCAACTTTCACATTTTGGCCTTCTTCGGGGATCTGGACCCAGACCTATGTAGATGCCTCATTCTACAATGCAACACAAACACAGGACACAGGTATAATTACCCCACAAATAAAGGCAGAAAAAATTTAAACTAACAACCAGGTATAAGAGAGTTGTATGGTCAGGTATGTCAATTGCAGCATGCACTAAAATATTTGCATATATTCACAGCAAAGTTATAAAATGACTAATTCATCCTGCACTTTTAATTCAAATATAGAATGGTGCCAGCACAACGCAACATCTTGTTCGGTCCACACAAAATTAATTTATAATAGATTCAATAACAAACAATGTAAGAAGCTGTGACAATGCAGAGAGAAATGAATGATTACTGTAAAGTATAATAATTTTCCTAGTGACAACTTACTTCTCCAACAATGCTTTATAACTATTTCAGAATGACATTTGGTACTATTTCCTACTCTTTCATAAAAAAGTGCATAATATAACATTAAAAATTTATATCCACATGTTTGTCACCCCTTTTTTGAAGAACTCCTCTATGTCACTAATTCACTTATACAACAAACATTTGGACCTCAAGGCATTCGTTGTTCAAGAGTATCAAGCAATCACTCCCCATATCAAAAATGTGACGAACATTCAGTACTCGCCCTACCCATAGCATATTGGTATTTTGGACACATCAAAGGAAGTGAACATTTAACAAACATATCAGCTGTATGGGATTGAGTGAGCAGTAGGTCTTTGCTCCATGAATGCTGAATGTTTGGAACCGCCTAAACATACTTCATCAAATCAAAGCATAATCAAAACAAACATTTCATATATTCCAAATCCATGTCACAGACCCTTAATCTGTTTACAAATTAAAATTATTCTAACATAAATACTGACCTAAACTTATTTACCTACAAGAAAAATCTGAAGTAATACCATTCATACTACTCTTAAAAATCTAGTTGAAGAAACTAACTAATAGACAAGCATTAATAGTGTATTTGTGTATTTTGAGCCCAATGATCATAACGACCATCAATTAAAAATTACACATACTAATATACACACCAGAACATTGAAATACTAATATTGACAATAAGACAATATTAAGGCTAAATTAGCGATTTTATTGCAGGACCCCCATTATGAAACCAGCTCAGAAAAGATCATTTTAGAAGAACCTTTATTAAAGAGGATTTAACTTACTACAAACTTAACATGATTTTTATCTAACTTACATCAATACTTAATATCATCAACATTTATTTCATGTTTTTAATTATGCTTGTGGGAACTAGGAAGAGGCCAAAGGCCTTTCATCCTGTTTTCTTGAGGATGATATGATAACTATGATGTAAGGGATTTTATCTAATCAACATCATTAATCATCAATGATTAAGCCCAACTTACTACAAGAATTGTTTGTTTAAACTGATGCATTTTATATATATTTCCATGATAGCAAAAGTTAATCACTAAAACAGTTCTATTCACATACTAATTACATTGTAAACAAGATTCTATATTTTCAAAAGAAATTTGCTAGAGGCAATAATTTATACATTAAGCAAGTGTTTGCATTTTTGGAGTAACCTGAACTTTTATCTGCTAATGGCAAACAAAAGACACAAAGAGAAAAACAAGTACAAGTAGAATAGTTCATTCTTGTGAAATAATTTGGAGTTTTTGTTCCTCTTAAAGGTGAAAATACTTCCAAAAATACAAGAAATAGATGAATATAGATGGTGGCGAACACTAACCATTTCATTGATAATTAAGTTCACTATAAAATAAGATTTTTTTCAAAAATAACATACCCAATTACTGAAGCAGATAATATACTATTCTAGGCAAATGCATATTCTTTATGAGTTCTTTATACTCTTATTTGGAGTTAACATGTTTGTAGTTAATTTATGAATGTGCGTGTGTATTGCAACAACTAAAAAAATAAAAATTGATGAATAGATTCCATATACAGGAACTCAGTACAAATTATGGGCAACCTAAATATCATCTAACAATTTGGATTCAATTAACTAGCTTGAACTACACAAACTCCCAAGCAAAATGGCAGCCCTCTTTGTCATGACTGAAAATGAGGTTATGTTAACTTATATATCTTATTAAAACAGGCTTTTCAGTATTGATAAATACAAGATTGTTTTGAGGAAATTCTACAGTGCAGAATTCACAGTATTATACAAATATTATAAATCTCAGTATTAATTATTTTGCAATTGAATAGACATGATTAAGTCTGCTTGAATTGACGATCACCAAATTTGTTAAAGATGCCCATGATAAACAGTAACTAACAAAATATGAAGAAAAATAAATATTTGAAAATTTCTTAATAATTATAATAATAATAATAATAATAATTATTATTATTATATAACTTCTCCAATCAAATTTTCCCTTCAATGTTTTTCAATTATCAGGTAAATACAAAAATCTTGTTAAATCAAATAATTGAGAATGAAAAACTAAATTGGGATATTATTAGGACATAAACAATATTAAAGATTGAGTTTTTCACTCAAAGGAAGTTACCATTGAAAGATAAGGATGTGTTCTGCACAAACAAAAATCTATTTGCAAACAAAAAGTGATTATACTTGTCATATGCTTTGTATCTGAAAAGGATGCAACCTAATTAATAAATTCTTTAAAACTCCACTCCACACAGACAATACATTCATAATGTGAATTAATACGCTTGTATTCTTGAAGATTCAGTCAACAATAAAAAATTCTGAAGTTTTTATTAGTCTAATTAATCTAAAATTAGTCTAAAATAATTCTGTGAATTTTTTGCTTGCACAAGAAACAATAAAGGCTACTTTATATTTTTTCAATAGTTTAGTGACTGACACTCAAAGGAGTTGCTCCAAGACTTGTTCCTATTTCAAACAACAAAATCTTTTCATTTTACAATTTATTTTTTATTTTTTTCTTCTTTAAAATTAATTGAAAAACAAAAGATAAATGACAAGTTTCTTTTCATAAATTATACTGAAGAATATTTGGAATTAGCTCAATTTTTTTTGGTACAAAACAAAATATATCCTAAGTTTGATATCTTGTCAGACTCTCAAATTTTTACTTGTATTCTTTGATAAAACATATACAAGTTAAATGCTAGAATTAATAAATACAATTCACTTTAAAAATCTGTGGTGGCTTTGGGCATCACAATAAAACTACATACATAATGAATGTATCAACACCTGACTTAAGAAAAGCATTATGAAATATGGACAGCTGCAATTCTCAAAGAAATAAAGTTTTCTTGTAATCAAAACGTCAAAATTTATACTCTCAATGGAGTAGCAATTAACTAAGTACCATTAAGACTATAACTAATTTTCTTCCAAGTCCATTGCAAAAGAATAAAAAAGGAACTCACCTCGGAGGAACTCCTGTCATGATTGGTTCTGTGTTCTGAATCCCTGCTCTCACGGCTGCGTTTATCTTTAGGAGATCTGGCACAGTCTGTAAGAACAGTGGAAAGTAGTGTTGCTGGGCAATTCGAAAGAGCAGATTTTATAGACCAAACAAATCTCTTGCATATCTCATAAAACATTTGCCTTCCTTTCTTCATTGAAACCTCAATACTTACTTAAAATACAATATAAGGCATTGCAACTTACCCGAATATTTGTCTCTTGACTTGTAGTCTCTATTTTCTCTCTCCTTTTCACGAAGTTTCTGAATATACGAATTCTTTGTCTGATAGCTTCTGTCTCTAGGACTTTGTGAATCAGGGCTGTCAGACCGATAGGAGTTACCATTTGGTGAATCACGCATTCTTTCATGATTGTACCTTCCATCATAGTTCCCTTTAGAACTGCTATATTTGGAATTCTGAAAATTGCCAATGCAATGTCACTGTGTACTTTGTATTTACAAAAATTCTTCTAAATATATATTTTTTACAATTAAGTAGAAGTTAATGCGTCTGGACAAACTAAAGTTTATGAAACATATTATTCAATAAACTTTCTTAGAAAAAAAATTGACGAAAAATTCATTTGGGCTAATGACAATATTCCTCTGCACCATTTATCTCTTTTGCAGATGGTTATTGGAGTTAGTTTTCTGTTTGTTTTACAATATTTAACTAATTTTAATAAATAATCATATTGATTATAGAATATAATCAATGAATATCAAAATAAAACTCTAAGCATTTTCAACGATCGTCGATTGTTCAACATATCCTTAGATAAACGGGGCGATGGTATTTGGCTCAATGTTTACCTGATACGGATGGGCTTGATGCTTTTCGAAGTACCTAGAATGAAATAAAACAACACGTTATTGAAAACAACTGTCAAAACGTGTGGAATATATGTATTAATCGACCTCCATACCCAAATTACTGAATATGGCGAAGAGGTTGTGTCAGATGAATTCTGAGTGCTAGTAAGAGGTTGTAAGCGTACCCATCAGTAATCCTCTGAGGTTTCCTTGCATGCATTACCATCAATGCAAGTGTCTAGAAAATGTGCGTGGCTCCTACTGTAGCCTTCTGGTCCAGACAACGTCATAAAAACAACATGAACGTCTATTTAGCAGTAAACTTCCTTCTCAGACGCCATGTCACATTCAGAGACG
The DNA here is from genome assembly GCA_017312745.1 of Gryllus bimaculatus. NCBI lineage: Eukaryota > Metazoa > Arthropoda > Insecta > Orthoptera > Gryllidae > Gryllus > Gryllus bimaculatus. Next base: position 303,809 of record BOPP01000082.1, read on the forward strand.
TGAGCTGCTGCTAATATGAGGAGAACTAGTAATCTCATTGGTCAAAGCGTTTAACCTAGTTCGCACAGCAGCCACCAGAGTACTCAAAATCGGCCCGTTGTAATTATGGCGATTCGTATTTTAACAGACGAGTTGGCGAATTGGTACGTTTAAACTTACATTCGTGAGCGTTCGTGTGAAATATTGCCTTTTATTTTATTTGATATTTTCAATTCTTACGCCAGTCTGTGAGATTTATATATTTGTTATTACTTTTATAGGCCTAAAATATAACTTTCTACTGTACCCCACCCAATACTATATATTTGTATTCAAATTCTGAGATATAATTCAATATTTTTCAGAATATTTGATTTTAGTTTTAATATTACCTTACCTTTAAATAGAATTAGGGCCAAAAATATTTCAAAACCTATTCTTTTAATTCTTTAATGTATTAGTATTTCAGCATTAATGAGATAGAAAATTATACTATAAACCAAACGTGAGAGAAGTACTGGATATAGGATGTAGCAGGTTTTAATGAAAGGCATTATTTATAAAAAACAATTTAATAACTGTACAATACATGAGACAAATGCAAATGAAAACACAACCTTTGATCATGGGCTAGTGGGATGGTCTATACTCGCTTCATTTATAGAAAAATAATATCTGCAGATACACTATTCCAATAAACTAAAAGCAATTTTCATCAATTTAGCACCATTATCTGAAAGTTGTGCTTTCATGTACTCTATATTTACAAAGACTTAAAACAATGTTTTAAAGCAATTTACACAGGCAATAAAAATGTACTAGTAAAAATCCTTCACTATTACATTCAAATCGTCCAAAAAATGTACAGCTTTCTAAAAGCTTTCTTTATACACATTTCCATTCTTCACAGAAAATCTTCACATGCTATCCCAACAGAGTGAATGAGGTGATTGCGCTTCCAGTGCTCAGTTAATCATGAAGGTTAAATCTGTAAAATAAATAATTCACCAATTATCCTGATGCTTAGGAAGGTAACTATATTTTAATAGAAAAGTTATAATCACCAATCTGAGTTTAAATGTTAATAATTATTCTAATGTTAAAAGTAACGTGTCAGCATTCTTAACACACAATTATTAGGGGGGAAGTACAAAAACACTACATAATAGTAAACGATAACTCACTCATTTTTAATAGAAATAATTATTTCAAAAATGTGATAAAACCTTTTGGTGTGAAATAAACAGAAAAGATATATACAAAATGCCTTCATAAGGACCAAAAATCCACCTTATGTTATTTCATATTCAAAAAAAGTTCTTTATAAATCTACAAATTTGTATGAATTTTGAACCATCACACAGTAAGTAAAGGGAAGCAATGATATTTGTAGATCTTTCCATCTTCAAAATTTAACTTTGTAGCAGTTTCAAATGGAATCATTTCTTCTGAAGTTAAATACTCATTGGTATTATTTTATCATTAATTTATACGACAATACCTGAATCAGAGGGTCCTGTCTCATATTTCAAATAATAATAATTTGAAAATTCACTTTCAACATCTTTTCCAACTTCTCTGGGCATATAAGTTTTGGAGTCGCTATTTGATCCCATTTGAATATCAAAATTCCTGATATAACGAAATCATTTATTAGGAATTTTCAATAAAATCATCAGAAAAAAATGAGCAGAACTGTTTGAATTTACATTAAATCCATGAAATTATGACAATTATTAATTAATTTGTGATTAAACCGATTCATATGGTGGTATTTATATATTACTGTATTTACCCGAATATAAGCTGACGGAATACACGCCAACCCCCAAAGTTTGAAGAGGCCTCCTGAATTTTTTAAGATGATTAACTAATTCTTACTGTTTAGCCAAAATAAAATTATATAATTTACTAGAAAATTGTCTTGCTAATGTTAAAACGTATTGCCTGTACTATCAGTATTTTCTTGTCCCATGAAATCATAATCATGTCACTACCCACTTTATCTTCACATGTATCCTGGTTTCCTTTTTATCCTCCCTTATTTTGTTGTCTTAATTTTTAGGCTTTTCAAGAGTTTGCACGTTCTATTTGTGATCTAGTCTTTCATCTGATGGCACCTTAAATTATTCCTTTCCGTCACTAAATTTTCAGCCCGTCCTGCTCTTGTTCTTTGCCTCTAATTTTGTCATCACTTGTATCACCTTCTATAATAGAACACACGAAAAGTTCAGATCGTTTAATATTCTTGTGATTGAGAATACTACATTATTCCTCAGTTTCGCAGGTAACTTGGAAAGTTGCCAAGTTAGGGAAATTTTTGTTAAAATAATATTTTTGTATCATTAATGTGGTTGAATGTAAAATGGCCACTTTTATCAAAGTGGATTTTTTTTATCCATCTCATGCAAATTTGCAGATTGGCGCTAGCTGGGCATCAATCCAATCTATGTAGCTTCATTGATCTTGGCAATGATTTTTATTTATTTTTAAATTGCAGTTCTCTTGATGCAATACTATTCGTTTGGGAGTCTCTCTTTGCTGGCCAATTCAACTATCGATCCGAATACCCCAGTAAATTCATAGTGGACCCAGAGAATAGGTCAGTGAACATAATTAGGAATTACAGAACACAAGATATTTTTTCATGTGTGTAGCTCATTGCACTGTTACCCGTCCAGTGACACAGAAAGGCAACATAAAACAAATTCTAATCTGCAAATGTAAGACACCCCAGTGTTTTTTGAAAGAGTTATGTAGGAAGAAACCTCACCTCATGTTCGGGTACACACAGTAATAAGATTGTCATACTCAAAAATACCTCCTTATATTTTGTTCTTTCAGCGCCAAAAGGTTAGAAGCTGAACCTTAGAAAAATCTCATCAAAACAGTTTAGCCTCAGTGATCTAATATTTTTTTAAATAGATTTGAGAGAGAGAAGCAGACTATAATTTGCTACCATAAAAACTTATAATAATAGTACTAGTAACAATAATAATAATAATAAATATAAATAATTTTCCAAAATCTCAAACTCTTGGTTAATAAATGTACAATTAGTGATAATGGTCTCATTATAATATTTATTGAATTTGCTAGCAACTCTCACCCATTTCTCCCTTCTCTACACAACAAGAAATTTTAGTATTATTTTCCGTATTCTCAATTCATTGTTTCCCAAAGAAGATATTTCATAAATATATTACATATTTCATAACATAAAATTTAAAATACATAATTACATAAAGAAACATAAAATTTAAAATGCATAAGGAATTAACAAAGCCTAGCATTACATTTCATTCTTCTCTGTAATAGCACAGTTTATACTAATCTGTGATAATAGTACACTTCAGCCAAATTACCCCTTGATTATAAAATAAAATAAAAAACAAACAAAAAAAACTGTTCTTAAAATTTGAAAATATAATGAAAATTTCAGTTTAGGAACACTTTCCTTTCCCTTCACAAGGGATGGTACAAATTATGATATGAACTCAATTTGAGGTACTTTGATCCTGTCATTAAATGTTACTGCAAATGTAACTAACTCCAACAAAAGGGGAAAAGATTAAGCTGTGCACAATTGTAAGGATGAAATGGGTTAACTGAACAAACAAGAAAGAAATGTAGGCAAATTAATTTTTCACCAAATACACCAGTTATGCATATCTCTGTCTCCTGTCTATTAAAAAAGAAAAACCTTTTGATACAACATTCACACAAAAACCATTTATTTCATTAAATTTTCAAATATATGTGACGTAGAAATAGAACAAGAAACCCTTTGGTTCACTTATACAATACAAATAATTTTATGAATTTCAATACCTCTAGAAAGAAGGCTTTCACTCCACTCCTTGTACAAGGTGGATCGAAGCCATTTGTGGTACTATATCGACCACCTCTGCCTGAGGAGAAAGAAAAAAGTATACAATTAATTTATCTCACAACCGTCTATAAAATTCAAATTTTCAGAATTAGAAACCAAATTGCTATTTTAATATAAAATCAAAGATTTCACACTTCACTAAAAAAGACAAAAGGTAATAACCAGCACACATTTCATTAAAGAATTCACACATTTTGTGTGTACGTGTGTTAAAAATAAATAAATAAATTAAAAAAATCTGATGAGAATTTCACACTATTTAACACAAGAACACCCTTCTGTTCACAAAAGTTCTTTTCTAAACTCTTAACATTTCTCTTTACCTAAATGTTTTCAAAATCATTTTTTGTCATCCTACCTTCATATGACAACCATGCTATTCCTCAATGTGATAACAATTTGCTTTCCAAAACTTAATAATAACTTGCTGTAGCGACAAAAAAAAATCATCATTCATCAATTTGCATCTGTTGTACAAGACCACCAAAAAACAATACAACTGGAAGAATGATTTCTTCAGAAGTGTCTAAAATACCAAGATACATTTGATATTTTTCAGCATTGAAATATTTGAAACAGAAGCAATAGGATGAGCTCAGTACCTAAAGAGTCGAAATGACATCTCTTTTTCAATTTGATTTGATACCGACGTAAATTTGATGATGTTTCACGATTTTTTTTTTTTTTTTTTAAATTTCAGTTTTTAACATACTATAAATTAATGAAAGTGATAAAATGCTTCAAAATCAGAAACTCCTGTCAACAAAACCGAAGCAGTTACAAGGACTTAAAGCACACCAGAAGTTAAAAAGACGCCGCTTGCATCAAATAGGAATGGAGCAAAAAATAATTCTGTAATTTTCGGAATATCTAGTTTTACAACCATCTCAAAATTTTCCTGACCAATGATTCTTTCATAAATTCCCTGACTTTTCCAGAAAGTGGCCACCATGATTTAACATGGACAAACAGAAAAAAGTATTCACAAAGACAAAACTTCAAATAATGGAAATAGTCATTGTGCACCAGAAAAGGATAATATAAAAGATTACAATTGATACTCTTCTTGAATGCAACTAGAATCATTCAAGGTTAAGTGGAAATTCTTGTGTAGGCTCATTCATGTATCTGCAAGTTGAGAGTACATGTATCCTATTAGAAGAACTTCTGAAGAATTTGAAACACGAATCAGACATGATGTGGCACATTTTCCAAAATCAAGAGTACTGCATTGCTTATCATAAGCATGCAAATAAAACATTTTCTACTTTATTTGCATGATACAATTAATATGAAAATATCTACATTAGACTGGAGAAAATAATTACCAACAATTTTGAAAAATAATCTCAAGACTGCAGTATATTTGGCTTTCTGATGAAGGCATTTTTAACATATACTTTGATATGTCCATGAAAACAAAGAAAAAAGAATTAAAATGAACAAGCAGATATGCATCCATTAATGTGGTTAGTTGAATCACATCAATAAGCAGTGTTAAACTATTATACCTAAAAAAAAACAACTATCAAGGACACAGATTATTACTAGTACAGAAAATCAAAATAAAATGCAGCACACATGCAAGTTACATTAAAGCTTCTACAAATGGCATATATAAAATTTAAATTTATTTAATAATTTACAACTGAATTTTTTAAAAAGAAGCATGTTAAATTTGTGGGTTGACAACTACTCAAGTTATAATGGGATATAAAATAGGACGTAGTTTTATTAGAATGAGCTCTTACTTAGATAGGTATTATAATGAATCTTGAATGGAGCCAAAATAATAATTTAACAGATCATTATGAAGTTAAAAAATATCCATTGGGTCCCCATTATTTGAGATCTTATAAAAATTAATTGGGTATGCTAAAAAAAAAAATTCATTATAATTACACAACACTTTGAAATTCTTAAGGAAGTATCAAGTAAAAATGGAAGACTTGCTATCAATGACTCACCGTTTTTCTAAATCATTTACATTACTATTGCCTATTATTGAGGAATATTGCATTTAGGCAGAGGTAATGCACATAAACAAGTATAACATTCTTAACATATTGTAATTTGGAATGTTGAGGTGGTGGGGTTATGAAGCGTTTTGGTGTCTGTCTGGAGATGCCCTTTCAAATGCAGTTTTCCCACCATTTGCTGTCCGTTTTTTGTACAGTTCTAGTTCGTCTTATGCAGTCCTGTCTGCATGGCTGAGTCTGGTTGGTCAGTAAGTCTTGTCAGTGAGTGGTGGGTTATAATTGCATTTCTTAGGAAGAAGAGGAGGAGGAGTAAAAATAACTGGTGAATGCTGGTAAAACATCCTAAACAGAAAAAACAAAGTAATGAGAAAACATAAATCTGATACTGAAAGTATTTGCTACAATCTGGAATACAAATTTTCATTGGAAAGCGTAAAAGAAAAATTCAAAAACTATTTGATATAGAAACCTATCAACTCCATAACCACACCCAATTACCATAGCTAAGCAGTATGTAATGATTTATAAATGAAAATCTAAAATATGAATAATATTAACAAACATTCAAGCACAATTTTACTATAATTTCAAAAGCATAAGTAATTTATCTGAAGAGAATATTATTATCTTATGAAGGAATTAACAATACACATGAAATGACATCTCAAATTTTACTTTGAAGTCTTTCAGAATTATTTTTCTATTTAAAAGTTCAACATCAGTTAAATTCAAAAGCGTAAACATTTTTCAAGTTTGGGTGCTCCTCAGTTTTAAACGTGCCGTTTTTCACACAAAAAACTTCAATGTGTGTAGTTCTGCTATTATTGAAAATCCAAATAACAGGTTGATCCCTCTCCACAATAACCTATCATCCAAAAAACTGATTGAAAAGTTTGACAAAATGCCTAATAATCATTGTTCTGGTTTTAAAACATAACATTAAACATGCTTATTGAATTGTTTTAGAAGAATTTCATTTCACCATTTTATATCTATTTCATCAAACAGAATTTTTTAAATATTTTGCATTGTTTGACGTTTTTACTTCCTTTTCTGTCAGTATCAGTTTTTCTCCTGACTCAATTTTAATCAAGCTGGAAAGTTATTTGCAAGGCTGGACAACACACTGTTGCACTTTGTCTTTCTCAGTTAGCTGAAGCAAGATATGAGGCTTTTTGCCTGATGATGATGATGAGTTCTGGCTCAATGGCCAAGAAGTGTTAAATATTACCACAAGAAAATGGTGAGGCAATATCAGTCACAATTCTTGGATTTATTTCATAGATGTGACTTTCTTGGTCGTGAGGAATCTCAGAACACCCTTGATTCCAAACTCTTTTCCAGAGCACAGCTCGTTAGATGCAAGATTTGTTCTTGCTTGGTTCAGATTACACAAGTTCAAAGATTGGAAACAATATTTTCTTTAATGCAAATCAAGAATTCAAAAGCATAGTTTTGTTCACATTAGCAGCATTTCATAATGGCATAACAAGTGAAACAAATTCGTAGTCATCAGGCTGAAATTTGTGTGCCACTAAGATAAATGTAAGTGATGATATAAAAATATTGATCAAGGTGGATGGCATTTAAAACACCAAAAGCATCAGTGAAAAGTATAAAAAAAGTAATAGATTTGAGGTGTAATTCTGTGGTATGTTTTTATTTTTGCAGAAAGCTTTTTCGGTCGCATTGCGGCCATCTTTAGTGCTACAAGAAATAATTGCCAAATTACAAATAAAATATTATCTATTACAGAATATTAAAAATCAGAATTTAAGCGAATTAGGAAGATTAGAATATAAAATGTGAATGTGAATAAAAATTAAGATGAGCAAACATTCTAATTTTTTGAAGACCTTTAGATTGAAAAGAAAATTATTCGAATAATGTTAAAATGCCATCAGCATGATCCCTGGCCTTTAGATTGAAAAGAAAATTATTCGAATAATGTTAAAATGCCATCCGCATGATCCCTGCAAGCCTCTCTTCATTGAGCTTGGTATCTTACCATTGCCTTGCGTATTTATTTACATAACTGTAATATTTTTCAAAACTGACTTACTAAATGGCAGGAACACATTTTCATGCAAAACTGATATCTATAACAACAACACACACAGAAATCATGTTCTTCAAGTATCTGTATCAACAGCTCACTACCAGAAATCCACATAAAATACAAGTATGTTACTTAGAACGCCTTGCCTGATGATAGTAAACAATTGAAGTCAGTACACTAATTTAAGTTAAAAGTAATATATTTTTTGCTGCATAACTGTTTCTATTCAATTAGAGACTATAGTGATCAAAAAGAAAAATAATGTTTATTTTAACAAAACAGTGATATATATTAACTTAGTTTACATTAGTATCGTATAATTTTTTTAGAAAGACTTAATATGTTTGTAACAAATAATGTACTTCAGCTTCCACGTCAATGACCCCATCTCAATCATTGTCCAGTTTCCCTGATAAAATGAGCAAATGCTGAGATGGCTCCTTGTTTTGCTTCTGGACATAAATATGGCTTCACTATGCACATGTTTTGCTTAACTCTCCTTTTGCTTGTAGTGGTGCAGTAGAGGGGAGTTACTATTTTGTTAGCAAAGCAAAAAAATCATATCTGCAATTAGTTTTCCGTTGCAGATAAGTTGTCTATAACATGGGAACAAAAATGTGTAGTTTTTCAAATATTGCTAATCACACGCATTTTATATTATATTTTTATTTATTTTTTACTTTTACTCATCTTTCAACTATTTATTGTTAAAATGATTGGAAAGGAATCCAGAACTCAAGAAAACATGCTCAGTTGATCTTCTCCCCCACACATCACATACAATTTTCACTATTTTGTGACTAAATAAATCTAAATCTATCTACCATGAGATAGCTGAACTGATGAATCTATGTACATTAGAATAATTAAACATGCATGTTGTGAAACATTTAAGCGTAATATTCATTGTGAAGAACACTATAATATTTGATTTTAACATCCGTATTTAATCTTTACATGACAATTGTAAATTTAATTTGTATTCATACAGGATGTTGTATGGATTTTATTCACCAATTCTGAGGTGTTCTAGATAATATAACTTGTGCTCTCCCCTAGATACATCTTTATTTTTAACCAACAACCAAAAATGTAAGAGATATAATAGTGAATACTTTCCAATAACATTTTAGCTACAAATGTATTACTGTACTTCCTTGTAATAGGTAATCGTCCTTGTAATTTCTTTGTTATCCGCACAAACAATTTCGTGACATTCTGTGTATGTAAGCTTTTTTGTTCTCTCTCTTGTGCAGAAGGGATTGCATTTTTGATTCAGGATTAGCAGGTTTATCTAAAGACAGACCTGCTAACTTCATTTCTTTGCACAGATGTTTCGTGGTAAACATGGGATAAAAAAATTCAACTACATTTACATTTGGGGTCACTTGCAAATTACACAATACTGAAAAGGGACAATCATCACTGAAATATTAGCAACTTGGCATATCTCCTCATTCTCTAGTTCTTACCTTTGTATTGAAATCAATTGATTTTTATATTCTAGTATTTTTTTCTTAAATTACACTCTAAAATTATAAGTTTTATGAAATAACTGGTGTGGTCGCTTTCTTTTGTTGTACCTTCAGCCCAAGTTAATATGTTATACAATATACTGTTGCCTTGCACTCACATTCTGATACTGAACTTGTCAAACATTTCATGCTGTTTCCTTGCAAAATAAGAATGTTACTTTTACAGAAACAGCAAGAGTGAACTTGTCAGCAGAATTATCTGTCCCAGAATTGTTATCTTTTACTAAATCTTTAAACAAATATGCTTGATCTTGATTAAAGGGCACAACTTTGAATGTATTAAATAGTATATTAAAACCATTAGACAACCAAAAGAAGTAAAAATCTTAAGTCTCATAAAAGTGAAAACAATATACTGGTAAATGGAGGGGGAAAAAAATTTTATATATATATATATATATAAAGGGGGGGGGATATTCCAAGAACTGATTTGCATCCGAGATTGATCAAGAATGAAATACATACAGTACGTTTAACTTTTCATTAAGAAACACACCAACAATAGCTCTCTAACTGAGATCTGTAAATAACACAAATTGAATTTTTTTTATATTCTTTGCAAAAATACTAATGATTGCCTACAAAATACTAATGATTGCCAGAGTTAATTTCTTTTGAATTACTGTTCTCTGAACACTGAGCGAGAGGGAGGGAGAGGGCGTGCGAGCCAGCGAGGGGTCCGGCAAGCCAGTGAGTGAGGGCCGGCGAGCAAGTGAGAGGGGGCCGGCGAGCAAGTGAAAAAAGGGCTGGCGCGCAAGTCAGAGATGGATGAGAGAAGGCAATGGGGAGTAGTAGAGGGGGGATGAGAGAAGTATACCCATCCTGTAATTCTATTAAATGTGTCATTTGCCTTAAATTTTCACAGAAATTTCCAATTTTTCTGTTTCTTATATACATAATATTTATAATGTCTCCAGGTAGTAGAAGTGTACTCAGTTTAGAGCTCAATTTTTAGAATCTTCAGTCATTGATGAGCCACCTTAATTTAAAGACAGAAAATTTGAATTTTTGATCACACATATGGTGAGAATCCAATGTAGACTGTAAGTGAGTAAGAAGAGTGACCATTATATAATTAATCCATGCTTTATCCCTTTACTTACAAAATAAACCATTCACAAAATTTATTGAAGAATTTTCGCATGCATTGAAAGCTTACATTAAAAATTATAATAGTAACAATCTTGAAAAACGACCTGGACGGAAGACCGTCAATGACAGAAAGGCAATAAAAAATAAATAAATAAATAAATAAATAAATAAATAAATAAAGGCAATAATTAAAAAAAATAAATCGTATTGTTATGACCAGAAAGATCATCTTGCTGTCTCATGATTTACTCCTCATAAACCCAAAATTTGCACTTCTGCTTCATCTATTAGTGACCTTCCTCATACATTGCGACCAATCGTCTTCGGTCGTTGAAGCATTAAAATTTCCTAGCCAAGACATATCAAATAAAGACACTACAAATTACCTCCGGTTTATTATGACGTGTCTTCTTGAAGGATTCAAAAAGAAAGAAAGAAGAGGAAACATCAGATCACTTGGTTTGCAAGAACAAAAAGTAGAAAATTTCTGTCTTCACACTGATATAAGTTACTCAATCTGAAGTGAAAAATATCTCTATTTTTTTTATTAACAAACATGATATTTCAGACTCGTTTTAATCCTTACACTAATTCTCATAGCTTATGTGAATTATTATGTAGCATAAGGTTAATTGGAGCAATTGCTCTATCGTTTCTCTTGTAATTTCTATCAATAACTTTTAAAAACTCAAAATCAAATATATTATGTATCATTCAGAAATTTATGTTAAAATTGCATATGTTCATGCTTGTCACATATAACATATGCACACATTTTCTGGTCATCCCAAGTCTTGTACCCAAAAGGTGAGAACAAGAAAATAAATAAAAAACCAAAAACAATACCTTTCTGAGTGTTGCCAGCCTTGCCCCTGCCTTTACCCCTGCCTCTGCCTCTGCCCCTTCCTCTTCCATTGCCAGTGCTACTGCTACTGCTACTGCCATCACCACATCCTTTTCCTTTTCCACGCTCAGGTGCTGCAAAATGAAATTTTAGAGCAATGGTAAATGGAATTTTCAATGGCATCAAAACTTGAAAAAGGCAAGGATTGTAAAGAAGTGCATAATACCGTATTTATTTGATTATTAGCTGACACTGATTGTAAGCAGACCCCAAGAAATAATGAACAAAAAATAAGAAGTTTACTTATTTAAACGTAAGAAATACATTTGATGCTTAATACACTCAGACCACTCATTTCTATACATTACTAGGAATACTCTTCCAGGCATCATCTATCCAAGCACACATTTGCGATAGACTAGACCGTTTCACACACCCCATTGGCGTGAGCACTTTGTATTATTGGGGCGCCAGTCTCGAGAAAATTTTCTTCAACCTGTCCTTGAATGGTTTGTTGATGCACACATCCAGAGGTTGAAGTATTGGTATTAGTCCCCCCGGAATAATTGCCTAGTCGGTTGCATGATCTTTCAACTCCTTCACTGCCTCAGGAACAGAGATGAAGAGAAGAACGTCTGCTAAGTTCCACTACATATTTTTATACAATTTATGCTTAATTGTTTAGACATAAGTTTCATCATGTTTTGTAAGCTTTTAACAGATGAAAAGGTGGTTGCATAGAATGTAGAAGAAACTAACATAGTTAAAAATTGTTCTCATGTCTCTAATGACTCGAAATGAGATATTGGTTTGAGTGGTCCTTCCTATTATCAAGACATTTATGGGAAGGGGTCTTCAGGAACAAAATTCTGATGATGATGATAATTAATGATAACAAAAGTAACGTCGTGTGAAGTTTGAAACATCTTTTTTGTATTTATTGGCTGTATCTGATGGAAAAAATAAATAAATGTATTAGAAAACTTGAGAAAGCAAGTGAAATTTGTTGCAGAAAAATTGTGGACAACTGTTAATTTTTTGTTCCAATATCCACCAAGAATTCTATTTTTGCCACCTTCTAGTTTCAGGTTTCTTTGAATTAATACCATTGTGGTGAGAAGAAGTTGATGCTTAATAGGTTTAGAAAACCAGGAAAAAATAGAGAAATTTGTTTACCAATCTTTGTCAACAATCAGATCCAGTTTAATTTTGTTTGCAAAGAATGAAAGAACTGAACCTGCAATGCACCTAGCAGTGAGTTAGGGCAAAATGGAGATGTAGATAAAATTACTTTATAATTAATTTCAGTTTCCTCGCAAGGGGAAGAGTTTTATAGGGTTGCAAAAGCAAAATAGGATAGGAAAGATATAAGGAGAATGATCAATTTTTTTGTAATTACCATAGTACTCTTTAAACCCTCTTCACATGCCACTGCTGGCTCTTGCAATGTATTGACTAACAAGTCTATTGAGCTATTTAGAAATTAAAATTACCCATCAATTAATATGACATACCTTTATATATGAAATGATATAATAATAGAGTATTGTTCTTTGCATTAGTCTGCTCAAAGTTAGTGTACCTCTTGAATATGGTGACCTGATGGCAAATATCTTGTAATTGCTCTTGAGAAATGTAAGCGCAAATTTCTGATATTCTTATAATTCAATGACATGGAAGTTTACCTGCCTAGAGGAATCTGCACAGAGTATCTTAACCCAGGACTAGCATTACCTTATGATCACAAGTACAACAATATAAATGTGTTCTAAGAACCTGTAATTAATATTTTCGAGGTTGTTATAACTACAATCAAATCTTGACTATCTTGAACAATATGTTCTATTAACTCGGTGGATGTGTACGTGTGGGTGTTACGCCTGTTGTTGTTGTTGTTGTTGTTGTTGTTGTTAACAGAAAATTTCACACTTTCGGAAATCAGCATTTTGGATCAAGTGAGGCTTTGTATTTTCGTTGTAATATATATCTCAAAACCTCAATGTTTCATCAAAAGAGGCTCTTAAATACTATAAAAAATAAATACAATTCACCTTAATACTTTTCCCTCTTGTCTAATTTGAGGCATCAATGTGAGCTCCTAGCCAAAAGAGTTTGAAAATTACAACATTACTCTACCAAACTTTATATCATTAAAACCCTAGAAATTTCTGGAAGTACATTAACTCAAAAAAGAACACCAAAGGCTTGCTGAATACAATATACTTGAATGCAAAATCATGCAAGGATATCAAGTCGATTGTTACAGCCTTTGCTGAAAGCTTTTCCACCTTTTATAGGCATCCATTAGCAATTTGTCTGTTCATTTAGATTCTCAAACTCCATTTAACATAACTACAGTCGACATCTCAATTTCAGTCATTTTCACAAAAATAAATAATCTTTATATTTACAGCAGTGAAGATACAGATGGAATTCCAGCTATTTTTCTAATGAAATTAGTTTAATTTTTTCTCAAATCTTAAAGTTTATTTTCGATAGGTCATTAACCCAAGAAACATTCCCCATGGAATGGAAATCCTCCTTCATATTGCCTATTTTCAAATCAGGTAGTAAAAACCACATCTCTATCGGTTTATCTCAATTTTAAGTGCAATACGGAAACTGTTTGAATTCATAATTAGGGATAAACTGAAACCTAAAATTTCTCATCTCACAAGGCAATTTGGATTCATGAGTAAAAGGAATATTGAATTCAATGTGATTTATTACACTCAATATATCCTAAATAGCATAGAAAATAAATGTCAGGTTGCATGCCTTCAAAGAGATTTTAGTAAGACTGTAAATCATTCTTGACTTTTGCAAAAATTGGAATTGAAAGCCAGTCCTTTATTAAAACGTTTCTCTAATTACCTTACTAAGAGAACTCAATTTGTGAAAAATGGGAATACTATCACAGAAGGTTTATCTGGAGTGGTTCAAGGTTCCCAGCTGTGTCCAATGCTTTGCATAAATGATCCAGTATAGGGTTTCAAAGACATTTAATTCTTACTTTATGCAGATGTGATGATTTACTTTCAATACAACTTTCTCTCAATTGTTTAGTTACATGGTGATAAGGCAATGATCGCATTTTTAACCCTAGCAAAAAATGTAAATTCACTTTGTTGCGCATTAAACCTCCCTTCTTACTAGAGTACTCAATTAATTAAATTGAATTGAATTAATGCCTTATTTTACATGGCAAGACTCGGGCCATTAGGCCCACTCTTCCGTCTGACCACGCAAATTTCGCTACGCTCCTTTCACCGACTAGCAGAGAAAGGAGGTATTTCTTGGGCGAGAAACTGGTAATTTGAATTTAGCTCAGAGGCGTTGTTTAGGCTTGAGGATCTTTGATATGCAAGTAAATCTACTAACATGGGACAGCTGGCTTTACTTCCCCTCCGAAGGAAGGCATACAAAGGATTTTTTCACCCTCAAAAATCTACGGTTTCAATCGGGTTTGAATCTACCAACTTGGGTACAACAGTCCAGAACGCTACTGTTTCACCTTCGCCGCCGCGTCAACTCAACTTCGAAAGAAATAGTAACAGTAAGGTTTTTGATACCTAGATATCCTGTGCACATCACATTGATTATACAATTAACAAGGCCAACAACTACTGGGTTTATTAGGAAAACGTGTAACAAGTTCAATAATATTCACACATTCAAAACTTTATACATGTTAGTTAAACACATTCTTATGTATTCATCAGTAGTTTGATCCTCATTTTCTCATGTTTACACCCACGTATTAGAAACAGTCCACCATAAGTTTTTTTTAAAAAAATTGCAGCGAACTTGCCTTTATTTACCTAATCCATTTATTGATCATGAGAATTGCGCAATATCAATTTCCTTAAACACCTCTTCAGTCTCCTTTTTGAGGGAATATGATGTAATTTATCTGCACAAATTACTTAATAGCAAAATTAATTGCCCACTTTTATTGGGGGCAATAGAGGTTTTGAATTCCCACAGCAACAAGAAGAAAAGATACATTTTTGCTACCTTTAAATACTTCTATCTATACTCTTAACAATCCACAATGCGTTAGCAAACTATAACCATTTCAATATATGGGAACCAATTACCTCAAAATTTGTTTAGAAGCAAAAGAAAAATTGCTAGTCTTTAGTTAAATCTGTATTCTAATTTTTGTTTGAATGTTTATTTTCTATTCAGGTGTGTATTATTTTATTTTTTATGTGCATATTCGGGTATTATATTCTAATCTTTAAATATAAAAAAAGAAGAAAAAAAGAAACGTATCAACCATTATAAAACCGACATAGTAGACCTGAATCTCAATGAGTTCACCAAGATTTTTAAATATACTGTATTTACATATTCTTTTATAAAATTGTGTTTTTGCTACTCTAAATATTAATCTTGTTTATTTTGCTGTAGTGATATATCTTTTCAATTAAGTTATAATTTAATCTATATTTCATACAAGTAAACATGGTTATTAATATTTTCCCTTACATTTCTGTATTTGACTGAAGTCAGTTTATTAATAAATAAAACAGCAAATTTACCTCAATAGATTGTGTAAGGCAGCAAAAGAAATTTGGCTTGATTTCAATGTAAATATAGATATTACAGAATAACTCCACCTGGGGCTGATGCTTGGTGGATCGAGTAGCCAAGCTGAGCACTTGCCGATCCCAAGTCTGGTCACAGGAGCAGGGTTTGTGGGCCAGACTAGCATTCTACCCACAATAAAAGCCCAGCACTGCTCATAGAACCACACTTAGCCTCGGATTTGGACAAAACAAGTTGATGACACAGCAACGAAAAAGGACAAATTGATGGAAGAAAAAGGAGATATTACGACTTGAAACGTTAAATCTTGGGAGAATAAGAAATAATAATAGAATTGGAAGAAAAAAATATCAACATCTGTTGTATCTTTGAAACTAAGAGAAAAGGCAAGGGTACATGTAAAATAAATAATCATGTACTAGTATACACTGACCCCAGTGAACTAGTATATATACCCAAGACCAAAGACAGTGTTAGAGTGCTCCCACATATACATTTTTTACAGCATATCAAACAAATTGACATTGATGAAATACTATTGAAGATTAAATTGAAGGACTTTGAAAGAGACCTCTTTATGGATCACAAAGAAAGGTGTGGAGATCATTGAGGAACAGAAAAGCTAAAATCACTGAAACCATCAGGATTAATAATAATATAGACAAGGAAGCATGAAAAAAATATTTTGCAGACATATAAGGAAACAGAATATAACCAAGAGATATGTTATAAAGAAGACTTCAATTTAGATGATGTAGAAATTATGTCAGAAGTGCAAGAGATTGTAAAAACCTTGAACTGTAAAGCACCTTGTAGTGATGGGATGAGTAACGAGTTATTAAAATAGGGTGGAAAGAATTTAGTAGACCAAATAACTGTAGTACTTAATATTATAATTAAAGACGAAAGAATACCATTAGAATGGAAATCCAGCATAACCTTGTCCATATTCAAAAAAGGAGACAAGAATATTCCTGAAAATTATAGAGGCATCTCTCTATGAATTCGATACAAAAAGTACTCTCAAAAATGATACTATAAAAGATAAGGTCATTTATGGATAAATGAAGAACAGGTATTTTGTTTAAATATAGTGAAATTCTGTTTATGAGTTTCTCACTTAAACTTTTTGTTTGGCAGGTCCCAGATAAATTCCCGTACTAAATTATTTCAGGTATGCATTTTAAGTTTTTCACACATTCATAATAAAAGTCCCTTTAAGACCGCATAACTTTCAAATGATCCCGATGAGGCGCGGGGCAATCCCGCCGAGAGCCTGACACTTTTTCCTTAAGCCGGCACGCTCGAGAGAGCTCTCGCGGAGCGACCTGTCGCTTGGCCTCTGAGATGACTTCCCGCTAATGAAACTATGAAACTTGTAATATAGAAGCTCAACCCAGCCTAGCTGAGGGACCAAGACCGTGGGAGCCCGTGGAGTGGTTGCGTAAAGTCGGCTCCCGAGCCACCTACGGCAACGGAAGTCTAACAATTTCAGAGTCGGGTGCGTACGGGAGCTCTTTAAAGATATTAGGAGGCAACTGCTACCTCCGACGGAAGGTCAAGGGCGTTCCCCGGAGTGTGTGACGACGTAAATGACCAATAAGTGAAGTTTGTGTATTGACTGTTCCACGCTCTGAAGGCCCTTTTGCTTGCCATAATATCATACGAGATCCTTTCAATAACGGCATGGCACAAGCAGCTAATGAAACTGGTCGCTTTTCCGCGCACCGCAGCAGGTGTCGCCAAACTGTGGGGGCTGTGGCAGTCGTGCGCTTCCTGTCGCCCACGTAGAACACCGTGCTTTGACCCACGAAATCTCAAGTAACATTAAGCTTGAAACCGAAGCAACCAGCCGCGGGTCGCCGCCACTAGGTCGCCCACGCAGGACACAGACTTCGTTTCCATAGAGAAAGTGAGTCGCACAATGTAATCAGTAAGGTCCCCATTGCGTATCCGCTACCGCCACCTCCTTACTTCTTCGATGACCACCTTCGGCCAATGATTTTTTTTCAAGATGACGAGCGTCGTAATTTGTCGCTCTGAGACTCAGTGTTTATATTGATAACAAGATATTAAACGAAAGAATGGTAGGAATAGGCAACCCCTTTCAATATCAGATAAAATAAAAACATTACAACTTTTTAGGGAGAGTGGTAATAAACGGTAGATATTGCTAAAGAACTAGGAAAATTAAAATTTAAAATCATTGAGTTTTTATTTTGCTCATAATAATAAATTTCAGTTACGCATTTTTCTCATTTATACATTTTTCCCTGCAGTCCTCTAAAAAACGTGCAACTTAAGTTTTACTGTAGATCAACAGACGCCATATTTGTGATTCATCAAATAGTCGAAAAGGCAAATGAATTTAACAATCTAGCCTTTTTATGTTTTGCAGATTTAAGAAGGCATTCGATTGTGTAAGACTGCAAGATATAATAAAAATCTTGAGAGAGAAGAACATACCTAAGGCATTAATAAAAGAATATGAATATGAACACGTTCACAAAAGTGCAAATAAATATTGTAACAATTGAAATTACAAGTACATCTGACATTAGACAGGGGATTATCTAAGCCCTAAACTTTTTAATTTAATAATGGACAAGCTCATAGACAGTAATGTCAAGATTTAGAATGGGTAGTGAGATAATATCTTGTGTTATGGGGATGATTATGGCAGTTTTATTGGCAGATTCAGAAGACAACTTGCAAAGACTCTTCCAACAATTTTTGAAAAATATATGGTAATCTCAACTGCAAAAACAAAATCAACGGTGATCTCGAAAGAGTCTGTGACAGTGTTAACCAATGATAAAGAATAAAATAATAGAGTAAGTAATGAAATTCACTTATTTCGCTTTTTTAACAAAACTATGGTAAGACCAGTAATAACATATAGAGTAGAAACACATCCGTTAATAGAAGAACTAAGACTCTACTTAGAACATCAGAGATGAGAACATTAAGATTAACATTGGATGTAGCAAGAGTGGATAGTGACATGATACAAGAAATGAATGTGACATTACAGGCATAGTAAAGTTTACAAGACCAAGAGAATGGAATGAACGTGTTACCAGGTCGGACAGCAAAAGACTAATCAAGATTACATGAGATTCAAAACCAATAGAAAAATGTGACCCAGGCACACAGAAGAAAAGATGGATTGAGAGATGGATTTACACATCTGAATAATCCTGATGGTAAAGTGTGAAGAAAAACAAAGGTAACCTCAATAGAGGAAGAAGAATATTACAGAATTTAAATAATGAAGTTCAAACTGTGGAAGTATGAACAATGGGCTGTTTACATTTAGATGGCTATTCTGAGTCATTGTACCAGTATTTTAATCTGATTATAATATTGTAAATTTTGAAATATATTATTTTGTTACATTCTTTATTTGTGAGATGTTTAGTATTTGTAAATTATTGTTACTCCAACACTTCATTTTGAAGTAAATTGTGGACAAATTATCTGTTAATTATAAATGTGCTTTTTGGGTACTCAACAAATTGATCTTTTGTTTATTATATTGTTGTGATATATCTTTTTGATTACCTCTAATTTAATCAATTTTATGTGACTATGTGAACTTGATTATTTTATATTTTTCCCTTACTGAAGTTATCTTCTACCATTGTGTAAAACATTTCTGAAGTGGACGTGTCTGTTAATTAATAAATAATAATTTTAAAAAATTCTGAGAACTTTAAAAGGTTTTACTGAAAATTACATCTCCAATATTTTTACAAGTATACTCTCCTTGACTGGACCACAAAAACTAATGAAAAACGTTGCAGTTGTCTTTAGAAATTTTCAAAATGTCTTAGTGACTTCATGTGAAGTATATCCAAAAATTAAAAGATTCATATCAAATTCAAGGAACTGCAACATCACTCATTATCAATCAGAAAATCATTTTGGGTAAAATTGTGTGAATGGCTTAAGTGCTAATGTTCACTAAGACAATTATAAGAATGTTTGACAAAAAAACAATTTGGGTAAGAAGTGTAACATCGCGGGTAACTCAAAAGCTTTTGGAATAAAGCTTTAGAATATATTTAAAAGCTTTTAGAATAGGAAAATAAAATTGAAAATTAAACATTTTACTGTTACTGAAATAATGCAATTATGGATAACATAATTAATCAATCAATAAATTTGTTCACAATGGGGAATCAATACTTACTTGTCCGAGTAACAGGTTTAGAAGATGAACCTCTGGTTGCCTTTGATCCTCCACGAGGTTTGCCTTTTCGACCACCTATAATCAAAATAGATTTTAACACAATTCATTTTACAAAACCATTAAAGTGAACATGCCCTTATGGGTCACTGATAAGTCTCAAGCCCATTTAATTGCCATGCAAGCATTCAACCCTTTCCTCCCAAATGAACATCTACTGCTAAAATAGCATTGTTCATTGGAAGGACACAAATGTATTAGCCGAATACTTGCTTACCTGCCTCACAAGAAGCATATCGATGCATAGCTAGTCACTGAATGTTGGCTAGCATGCAGCATTAGTGTTTGTTCACAAGGCAGCCACCATTTTTATATCAATTCACAATACGAAGTATTTCTACATTTCATCTTGCAATTTACGGCAATGCCTCTCAATTTGAAATACAAGATATTAAAAGTACAAAAAAGGCATCATGGTGAGCGTTTCCAAAAGTTGAAGACAATTTTAATATATGTAGTGTACTATCTTGAATGATCATTTACTTCGTAAGACTTCCATCAAAAGTGATGAAATATGAAAAGCAATTTCATGTTCTGGCTCCCGAGTTAAAAATGCATAACGAACTCCATATTTTCCTGTGAGGCTCTGCTTCTCATCCCAACCATTCCGTATATGTTCATCTTCCTCCCCAGTGTTGAACAGTTAAATTTGTCAGAGATACAAAGTAACATATAACACTTATTTTCAATCTGCTTCACAGATTACTTGGCCATCAAACAACAAAACACGACATAAAATATATCAATGATCCAGATACTTATAACATCTTCTCTTAGGACATAAAACACTGATTTCAGATTGTTTCATATAAAGTAACATCAAAACCAATTACCAAAAACACATATTTTAATTTCAGCCACTAATAATTTCATGTAATTTTGTTTCCTTTGAAATATACTTCCATCATTGTAACATCCATGAAGACAGGACACCAATGTTTTTATCATTTTGAATACTTTTCTCTTTTTATTCTTGTTGCTTTCTTCTTTAGAATTATATACACCACAAACAGTATTTGTATATCTAATATTTGACATTACTGCTTCATCTTGACGTAAAAATGGGCTCAACTCTTTCTGATGCTTTTACATTTTAGAATTTGAAATCAAAGATGGTTTGAAATAAAGAACTGCTTCTCTTGCTCAAGTCAAACATTGAGTTTTTTTTTTATTGTTTTTTTAAAGATTGCTTACTGCTATTTTTATATTATTGAATACATAGTAACCTTAATTATCTTCATGTATTTTCTCTAAAAATTGTGACTATTTTGGTTAATTCATTGCAGGTTGTGATATTTTCATTTACCCTCAGTGTATGTTCATGCATCCGCAGCTTTCAAGAAATCAATAACAGAGACAAATTATATATTAAACCAGGCTCCAAGAGTTAATGTACGCACTTCCAGTGTTTATGGTATTGTTATTTGCTCATTTATTATGTGCCTTATAATGAAATTAGTTCATGATTTTTTTCATTCTTGTAAACACTGGATTATGGACTGCAATGGAATTCTTTCAGAGCAAGTAATTTTTTTATCAGTAGTTTCAACAGCATCAGTAGGTTCAATATAGCAATAAAGCTGACTACAAGCTTGAATCTCGAAATATGTGTAATACTTTTAATCCTTTTAAAATACTAACACAGTTTTTTTCATGCATTGGAACAAATTAATGACGATCACCAACATTTGCTTATATTCGTGGAAAAACATACAGGAACTTGAGTATAAAACATAAGACTTGAGCAGAAATCAAAACAAATGAAGCCAATACATAAAAAGTTTCTTTCTTCAACAAAATCTTTTGATGCTGCCAGTCATCAACAAAATTGATAAATTAGGCAACGATCATTTTCTTTGTTCCTTTTTGTTTTTATTACCTATTTCCAAGTATTATCATTTCCAGACTTCATTAGTAAAATGCATGTTTCTTAAGCAAGACATTTTCTTGAGAGCCAGATCATTTAATTTCTCATAGTGTGTTCCACGGAAATTTCTTGAATGTTTCACATATATCTTCTGATTTAATTTTCGACTTGATGAAGCTTTCATAGATTTAAGAAACGTGCGCCGAGTAATAAATGTATCAATATTCTTACAATTTATCAATATAATTCATTTTATTGAAAAACAAAAGTATATTCTCAACTTGACTTATTATGGCACACTGAACCTTCACTAAAGCCGTTTTGGTTCTCCCAAAATTATGAATAAAATCTTCCTTTCAGATCCAACACTCCAGTAAACACTGTTCACAAATCTCCAATATTCACTCTTCGTAATACCCATGCTATTCAACAAATAGGTTCAACATAAAATTCTAAATTAAATTTATTTCTATTCTTTGCATAATTTTAAACAGTTAATGAATTGTGCCATTAAAAAATTCAATTAATTTCTTAGAAGAATGGGTAATCACAGCCAATTTTCTTACAACTATTAAAAATAAATACTGCACCTTCTCTCTGTCAACTGCCTCTCACAATTTACATTTATACATATAAAACGCTCTAGACCAAAATAGAAGATCGTCTGTGACTTTCCAACGCTTCCAAATCAGCAGTTCAATCCAGAATCTTGAAGCACAAGGCAATGAAATTATCAATTGAAGTTTTGCCCTGTATCTAAATATTGTATACTATTGAAGTACAAGAATAGTGTTGCAGTCACTGCTATTCATATTTAAAATCTAATAAAAAATCAACAATGTATAAGGTTTCTATACACACAACAGCAAAAGTTTGGTATCCCTACCGTTTGCTACACGGTAGATTTCACCTCAGTCTTAACCATGTAGTAATTGAATGTGATACTCAATTCAATATATATATATATACACACACACACTTACATTATATATTAATAAACGAACATTTACCCTGTTGATTATAAATAGTAACATACAAAGTAAGCAATTAATTAAAATTATTATCCCCCTGAGTTCAACAGATTAAACTTAAAACAAAGTTTGGAATGAAAGAACAGTCTTGTAGCTTTGTACAAGCTACAATGCAATACATTTTGTACAAACACAAACAAAGTGCTTATAAAGAAATGAAGTATAGAAACCCCGAGCATTGTTTCAGGTTTAAAAAACTAAATTCCTTTTTGTTCTCCAGCATGCTACCTTGAAACATGTTTTCTGTGCATTCTCTTATCTGCAGAAAAATAAGGATCTGATGGATCTGTGTTCTGATTGATGTTTTGGTTCCTGGAACTGCGTTTTGATGTTCTGGTTCTTATGCTGTTCTCTCCTGTTGCATTGCTCTTACGTCGACGAGACTTTTGCATCCTGATATTTTGTGACTCTTCAATAGACAGGTCTAGAGCATGAGGCTTACTATACTGTGAATACCCATATTTAAAATCTTCAACTGAATTCATCTTTGGCACATAAACTTCTTCATTTGGCTTAACATTTGTATCTGGCCTGTTCCCATCGCATTTAAGAACAGGAACGCCTACATAATAATTGATGGCTGGTATCTCTTTAAGTTGAGCTGGAGTTTTGAACTGTCGACCTGAATATTCCCAATTGTGAACCATTGTATTTTGACTGGTTAAAGGCATTTCAACCTTGATGGTGGGAACGTTGTCGGAAGTAGGTTGTATAATCTTGTCTTTGTTATTTGAATATTCTCTAGGTGCAGGAGGCTGGTATTTCGTGGCTTTCTCACAAGTAATAACTTGATTGACGTTAGTATTACAACATGGATAAACAGGTACTTCCTTTCCAGGATTTGACATCGGAATATTTACTGCAAGGGGTGGCATATTAACTTCCGAGTTACAAGGTCGAAACTGTGGATCATCATTTTGATCTTTGTTGGCTTCCTTTGCTTGTTGCAACTGTTGAAAGTACGCGTACGGTAAAAATCGTTGAGGGTTATTACTCATTACTGTTTTGATGGGTCGTTGAACATGTTTAGAAAATAACCTTTCAGTAAAATCTAGTTCCGCAATACTTATCATAGGTTTAGTCGGATAAGATGGAAAACTATCTTCTTTTGGAGACTCCAATTTATCTGGCGATTCTATTTTGATGTTAGACACTGCTGCAATCGTTTTTAATCGCTTTTTTGGAGGCAAGGATGAATCTAATTCAGGTTTATATTTCGAATCTAAAATAGCATCTAACTTATTATTAGACAAAGACTCCTCTATTCTCCTCAAAAGCTCCTCATCCTCAGACTTCAATTTTTCCGCCGATTTTAACTTATCTGTATCAGATTCAGCGGGTGGTTCATGGAATGACAAGGGTAAAGGAGGACCTCCGGGTGGTATGGATCCATACCCTGACAGCACCAGTATATGAGCGTAACATTCTGCACATGTACACCTAAAATACGTACTATCTGGTGGAGGGGCCCCTTTACCTATTGCCATGGGATTTGAGATTGCGGGATAAGGGATGGACGTAGGTGCTGTTGGTGCTTGCAGAGGCACTCCATGATACGAGTCTACGTAAGGTCGACCCATCTTACCGCAAGAACCTGATGTATCCAATAACATACCTCGTTGAGCTGCTCTTGTAGTTTCCTGCGACCGTTGTCCTCCTGCCTTATCAGCCTTATGAGCATCAAGTACCACATCTGGATAGCCCCTAGTATCTGATTCAGTAAGCTGATGCAACTTAACTTCAACATTTGTAAACGATGGTTGTACAACCCTCCTTGGCATCTCCTGTACAGACTTCAGCACTTCCTTACTTGGTGACTCCTCAGCAGAACTATCATCCCTCTCACAATTAGAAGTGGGCAATGTCTGCTGTACAAAAGTGTAACATCGTGTGCTGTTTACTCTTCCTTGTTTTGTAGTAGTACTGTGTGGAATTGGAACACTTCCTAAACCTTGCGATTTAATGTCATTATCATTGGCAAACAAACTACCAGTTGAATACACATTCCTAGATGGTAAAGTTGAACTGAGTGCACTTTCAGAGTCTAAACTACTGTTTGCTGATATAACTGCAGTTGGTGGTCTCTTTTCGGCAGTTGTAGGTCTCACATCACTGTCATCATCATTGTCATCAGCATTTTCATCTGGAGATCTGGGATCCCCTTTAACACTTTCCTCTGGTTCAATTCCGATTACATCCTGGCCCGTTTCTTGTCTATCACACCCCAACTGTGCATAATGTATCTGAGACGCACTAAGATTGAACATCAGATCAAATTTTTTATCACTACTATTAAATTCCATGGAAGGATGCTCTTCTGTTGCTTCTAGAAACCAATGTCCATCCAATATATTAAATAAAACCTCATCATTTGCAGAACTAAATAATCCTATAGGTTGTACAGTGACTTGAGTAGTTGAGTAGTCCATCATTTCTGGATGGTCCATATCGTTTGAATCCTCCATGTCATTTAGAGTTAAAGTTTCATTATTCTCAGGAGAGGAACCTTCATCTGAAAGTGGTAGTCCTGAAATAGAAGAATCGCAGAACACAACTGCCTCTGAATCTTCATCTTTGGGTATTTGTATATGAGAAACAAGGACATCACGGTCTGGCCTTGGTGACACTGTATCCATGCAGAATTTTTCCTGGTCTTTGCTGCAACTTGCTATTGCTTCATTTCCTTGTATCTCAGGTTTGCAAATTTGACTAGCAATTGAGCACTTCTTGTCGCTGTCACTACTTGAAGGTCGATGAGGATCACAGCTACCACTTGCAATGACAGTGTCACGAGCTTGTGTTAACGGAGCAATTACTGTGTCCATGAGTGTGAATTGTTCTTCAGGATACGAAATTTCTTCTTTTATGCAAATTTCAGGTCCAATTATTGCATTGCTCTTTGAACAGCTTGAAGCTGCTAATAACAAATTTTCTCCTGCGCTGTCACAAGTCATCATCTCTTCGCAAACAGATTCCCCTACCTCCTGTTTTACTGTTAACTCTTCTACCTGAGACGCCAGTGTATCAGCGACTTCAGCTTCAGTCTCATCTTGAACTTCTACCTCTGCACCCACATCCACTCCTCCAACGCCAACAACAGGTGATGACAAACATGGAATGGTAGAAGCTGAAACTAGGTCTGCAGAAGATGAGTCATCATCCCGAAGTTTTCGTGTTAAAAGTGCCGTTGGTACAACAGTTATTTTGGACGGGGAATCCACCGCCTGAGTAGTAGTGGTAGGTTGCTCAAGATATGAAGGTGGTGTTAACACTAATGGAGAGGTTAGCGCAGGCACAGGTGAAGGGGCACACACAGGTGTTGCCTCAGTGACTGTAACACCAACTTCTGTATCAGCACACTCGGAATCAGGAGAAGCAGGTGAATAAGAGGTAACAGAAGCACATGGAGAAGAACGAGACACAGGGCCTCTAATACACTCAACAGAAGAAAGCACAGATTGTTTGGAAGCATCTGAAAACATAGAACTTGCATCAGGAAGAGAGTGAGAAGAGACAAGAATAGAAGTATCTGGAGGAGGAGGTGATTCTGGTGAATCTGAAGGTTCAGCCGGAGTGACGCTGATGTATGATGACGGACTAGGGGACTGAGATGGTGGAGGTGGAGAAGGGGAACAAGGTGATTGGAAAATGGTACACGAGGCAGGTGGGAGAGAAAGAGAAAGTGGTAAAGCAACAGTTCGGGGGGGAGAAGTTTCAATAGAAGGAGAAGACATGGTATTTTGTGATGTTAGTGAAGAAAGAATATGGTATGGAGGTGGGGTTGCAGCTATACGAGCAGGTGGGGGTGTTGATACAGAACGTGAAACTTGAGGAACTGGTTGGGGTGTTTTCGCTCGTTTTTTGGGAGGTAATAAAGAATCCATTTCCATTTTGCACTTTGAATCTATAATTGTATCTGCCTTATTATCAGATAATGAATGATCTAACTTCTGCAACAGATCATCTTCGGATCTCAAATTATCCACCATTTTTAACTTACCAGCATAATATTCAATATGTGATTCATGGAATGACATGTGTAAGGAAGGACTTCCTGAATGAACCAGAACTTGGGAATCAGACACTGGACATGAAGGTGATGTTGTAGCAGTTCGTGAAAATTGTGACGTTGCAGCAGAACGTAAAAGGGGTGTAGTGACAGCAGAATGAGAAGACAGTGAAGATATATTGGAGCGAGGAGGTGGAGTGGCAGGGGAACGAGGTGGAGGAGTGGCAGGGGAACGAGGCGGAGAAGTGGCAGCAGAGTGAAGAAATGAAGTGGCAGTAGCACGAGGTGGAGTGGTAGAGGTGTGAGGTGCTTGTGAAATAGCAACAGAGTGAGGAGGTGGAGTAGCAGCACTCCGTGAAGGAGGTGCAGTGGCCACCGCCCGTGAAGGAGATGGAGCGGCTGCAGCTCGTGAAGGAGAGGGAGCAGCAGCAGGCCGTGAAGGAGAGGGAGCGTCACCACTCGTGAAGGAGGAGAGCTTCACCACTCCGTGAAGGAGAGGAGCGTCACACTCCGTGAAGGAGGAGGAGCGTCACCACTCCGTGAAGGAGAGAGCGTCACCACTCCGTGAAGGAGGAGGAGCGTCACCAGTCCGTGAAGGAGGAGAGCGTCAGCCCAGTCGTGAAGGGAGGAGCTCAGCAGTCCGTGAAGAGAGGAGGAGCGTCACCAGTCCGTTGAAGGAGGTAGTGAGCGTCACCAGTCCGTGGAAGGAAGGAGGAGCGGCTGCCCGTCCGTGAAGGAGGCAGAGCGGCTGCCGTCCGATGAAGAGGCGGAGTGCTGCAGTCCGTGAATGAGGCGAGTGCTGCAGTCCGTGAAGGAGGCGGATGGCCTGCAGTCCGTGAAGGAGCGGAGTGCTTTGCAGTCCTGAAGGAGCGAGTGGCTGCCAGTACGTGAAGACGGAGGCTGCAGTATGAAGGACGGAGTGCGCAGTACGTGAAGGAGGCGGAGTGGCTGCAGTACGTGAAGGAGGCGGAGTGGCTGCAGTACGTGAAGACAATTGAGTAGTAATTTTTGGTGGCGGCAAAGTCACAGAACTGCCAGGTGAAGTAGTAGGTGGCCGAGATGGAGAATGTGGAGCACCATGCACACGAGTCATAGACAAGGAATTGGATGGTGAAGTATCACGTGCATGACGAGATGAGTTTATTGATGTGACAGAAAGATTTGAAGAATGAGAAACCAGTGGGTGGGAAGCAGAACCACAATGAGAAAACATACCCATTGTATGTGCTCCAGAAGTAAGTATTCGAGAAGAGGGTGTACATGAAACTGTTGATGAAGCTGCAATACAAGTGACCCCAACAGAAACAGAAGAGGTAGATGAGTGAGAAATTGAAGGCTGAACAGATGAAATAGATGGATGTGGGGCAGCATTTGAATGTGGAGGAGTGTGCGAAAGAGAGTGACGGAATGTAGGTGGAATGGGAGGACGAGGAAGGGTTGGTGGAGGTGTATGAGAAGTTAATGTGGATGAAGGAGGTGGAGTTTGAGATGGACGCCCACCAGGGGAATGGAGATGATGGGACGGTGAGGGTGTTAGAGAAGTACGAGATGGAGGACGAGGGAGAGAAAGAGGAGCTGGAGGAGGTGGCCGTGGTACATTGAGAACACCAGGGAGAAGATGATGAGGAATAGAATGAGCTAATGCACCCGGAGGAGTAGGTGGCGGAGGAAATGTTGTCAGAAAAGAAAATGGGGGAGGAGGAACAGACATAGGAGGTAAAGAAAAGCTTGAATTTGATGGTGCAGGAGTTGTGGGAAGAGGTGGTAGAGGAGGAGCTGGACTTCGAGGCAAAGGTGGCTGAAGTGGAGCTGGAGAAGATGGAAGAGGAGGTATATATTGTATCGATGTCTGGCCATGCTGACCTGAAGATGATTGAGGAGGTGGAGGGGGTGGGGGAGGAGGAGGTGGAGGAGGTGGATAAGTTGGAAGAGGCGGCGGTGGAATAGAAGGTGAAAATCCTGCAGGAAGGCCTGACATATTGGGCATAGACCTACGAGGTGATGATACAGAAGAAGAGCAAGCAGATACATGTGAGGAAGTGGATGCAAGTGAACCAGAAATGTTAGGAGATGCTGAACGAGAGTCAGTGTTACGTTTTAGATGCATTGTAGAAAGAACAGAAGAATCTGTTGGAAACCTATTTGAAAACAGTGGCGGTGGTCCTCCCTGAGGAGTGGTTGTTGTGGGTTGTTCCAAAGGAGTTGCAGGAGGGGGAGGAGGAGGAGGATGGGAAGAAGTGTAACTTGGCAAAACAGGGGGAGGCACAGATGTGCAAACTGCTGATACAGGGCTAACTGTAGTCATTGGAGCCGAGACTGACGTAGGTCGCTCATTTCGTAACATAGAAACTGAAGCCTCAGATGACATCTCAGAAACATCACGCATTTCTTCATCAATTATCTCATGTTTTTGTAATATTCCTGTAGAAACCACATTTTGAGAGTCTTCTGAAGCACCCATAGCCCCCGATTCACTACAAAGATCTGGCATCTTCCTTAAAGCTTCCATATCTTTAAACAATGAATCCACAATAGAGCTTGTTTCTGGAAGGCTCACACTTTCATCAGTACTTTCACTAGAAGTTAAATCAGCTTTAATACCCATTTTCTTTTTCTTCTTTTTCTCTGCCTTTCCTTTCTTTGAACCAAAAACCTTGTGTTCAAGCATGGATATAGTGTCAACACACAAACCCAATATTTTATTTTTCTTTAACTTCTTTTTTCTTATTTTCTCGAGATCCTTCTTTTTGTCTTTTACTATGTTCTTGTTCTTCTTCTTTTTTACTTTCTCTTTGACCTTGACTGGAGAGGTGTCCTTTTTACTGCTTGTCAATTCTTTCACCTGTGAACTTTGAACTAAAGATTCCAGATCAAGACTTGCCCACATATCAGTTGAAAAACCAGCTTCCTGGAACACAAGGTACAACATAAGTATCATGTACAATTGAGTACAGTCCTAATGTATTCACATGATATGCAAACTTACTCCCTCCAATTTGTCATTATTAACAGGGTACACTGATAACTGCTTACTGCAATATAATTCTTTGTCTGTACTTCCATACAGACTTTCCTGAAATTCTTTTACTCCTTTGAGAAATGCCTGGAATAAAAGATACCAAAAACAATAATTTACAAATGAGACAGTCTTTGAAAACGAAAATATTCAACCCTTGCTACATCCATACCGAGTAGCTCACTTCACAAAAAATAGACCTGTTTCAATGAGTCTCATGGCAATTCAAATTTTATTTCAAGTGCGAACCAAAAGAGTACCATAGTTGAGAAATATGAATACAATAAAATTGGCATTGAATATTTGAATGTTCTTGTTTTACAGAAATCAGTCACCCTGTAAAAACACTCTTGAATCTTTCTACACTGAAATAAAAATGTACGTAATTAATGACATAATATCTACATTACCATCAAGATTACAGAAACAAAATCATTACGTTTTGGGTATTCACAATTTTCTTATGCTTTCACTAGTGAAATTTTACATACTAACTTCTCTACACTGTATTTAATTTCATCACTTCGTGCCTAAATGGATATGTATATATCAAGTGTATAATAAAAGTTAAGGCATTCAGATACTTATTGCAAATTTTCACATTTGTATCTTCACAAAGAAATTATTGTATGCAATTCTTTTTGCCCAAAGTCTGAGAAATAAAAAGTAATACCCAAATGGCAATTTATTAAGGCACTGTACTGGGTTGTCTTCTGGACATCTCAGTCTGATTTCCCATCTCTTTTCTTTGAATTACATTTCAATGGCCATGGTGATTGAAAACATAAAAGAAAGGCAATGAATAGTACAAAAAGCTTGAAAGGTTGTTCATTATTAATCTTAAA
The DNA here is from genome assembly GCA_017312745.1 of Gryllus bimaculatus. Taxonomy (NCBI): domain Eukaryota; kingdom Metazoa; phylum Arthropoda; class Insecta; order Orthoptera; family Gryllidae; genus Gryllus; species Gryllus bimaculatus. The sequence goes on from BOPP01000082.1 coordinate 334,763, forward strand.
CTCCCACTGCATATTAGGAACATAAAATAGTTATTAGAAAATATTCCCGGCAAGAACAAAGAAAAAAATTCCAATTTATCAAAGCTCTCTGCACTATCTTGTACCTATAAAAAAAAAATATATATATATATATCAAGCTGATTGTGTTAGCAAATTTAATGACATTCATCTTGGCAAAGTCAAAAATAAATACAGCAAAAGTAGTTGCTACAATAATTAAAAAGCAATAATAATAATAATAATAATAATAGAAAATCAGGGTTGGCACAATTTTCCCCAATCCAGAAAAACACCCATTTTTTTAAATAAAACCCATTATTAAAATATATATAAAAAAAACTTGAAAAATATAAAATATTTTATACAAATATAAATGTTATAATCTAATTTTTAAAATATTGTTAAATAAGAATTTAATACTTTATAAGTGTATATTATACATATTTTGGACATAAATTATTGTAGATCAAAAAGTTTACAAAGTCTCTTAAACCATTTCCTATCACGATCCCCATTTGGAGATCTAACAATTTTATATTCAGTACTTGCAAGAAAAACATTATTTATAGCAATAGTTACTTGAGTTCTACTGTTGGATGTGCAGTTGAAATAAGCAGAAACAGTTTGTTTTCTTGGAGTAGTTGTAAGAAGTGTTCACGAGTGCAGCGTGAGAGTGTGACGAAATATTAAAGAAAACTGTAATATTTCCAGAGTTATTTGTTTGACACACTTGTTGCATCCTGATTTCTCTGGAGATAGTGAGTGACAGTGGTATTGATATCGTATAATTTCCACCAGACAACTTAGGTGTCATTAGCGATGAAGATGTGAATGAAGGTATTTTAGATGTCAGGCCAATGGATGTGCCTGGTCAGATGGAAATTATTTTTAGCACTATAGCACTGATAAATTTAGAGGTTCAAGGGGTAACTACGGAAATGAGGTAAACCTTTGAAGACCTACCTGGAAGAAGCCTTAAATTGTGGCAGATTGGCAGAAAGTGAGACCAGATTTTTGGAAAGAATTTGGATCATAAAAAGACGTTCTGTCTCAAAGGAAAATGTTCTGTTCTATTCTCAGAGGAAAATCTTCTGTAGAAATTTTCAAGAAATTTTTCAACGATGATAGAAAGAATATATAGTAAAAAAAGTGTAATATATGCAGCTCAAAATAACAGGCATAATTTTATATTTGCTCCTTATTGTCCCCCCCCCCAGCAACCAGCCGCGGGTCCGGCCGCCACTAGCGTCGCCCACGCAGGCACACAGACTTCGCTCATAGAGAAAGTGAGTCGCACAATGCTAATCAGTAAGTCCCCATTGCGTATTCCGCTACCGCCACCACCTTACTTCTTCGAATGACCCACCTTCGGCCAATGATTTTTCAAGCTGACGAGCGTCGTAATATTGTCGCTCTGAGACTCAGTGTTTATATTGATAACAAGATATAAACAAAGAATGGGTAGGAATAGCAACCCCGTTCAATACAGATAAATAGAAAACATGACAACTTTTTTAGGGAGAGTGGTAATTAAACGTAGATATTGCTAAAGAACTAGCGAAAATTAAAAATTTAAAATCATTGAGTTTTTTATTTTGCTCATAATAATAAATTTCAGTTACGCATTTTCTCATTTATACGATTTTTCCCTGCAGTCCTCTAAAAAACGTGCCAACTTAAGTTTGATGTAGAGTCAAAACAGACGCCATATTTGTGATTTCATCCAAATAGTCGAAAGGCAAATGAATTTAACAATCTAGCCTTTTTATGTTTTCAGATTTAGAAGGCATTCGCATTGTGTAAGACTGCAAGATATAATAAAAAATCTTGAGAGAAGAAGAAACATACCTAAGGCATTAATAAAAGACATGAATCTGAAACACGTTTCACAAAAGGCCGAATAATATGTTAACAATTGCAAATTACAAGTTACATCTGACATTAGACAAGCGAGATTATCTAACCGCTAAACTTTATTAAATTTAATAATGGGACCAGAGCTCATAGACAGTAATGTCGAAGATTTAAATGGGTAGTTGAAGAATAAGTATCTTGTTGTTATGGGGATATTAATGGCAGTTTTATTTGCAGATTCAGAAGACAACTGCAAAGACCTCTTCCAACAATTTTTGAAAATAAATGTAATCTCAAAACTGCAAAAAACAAAATCAACGGTGATCTCGAAAGAGTCTGTGACAGTGTTAACCAATGCATAAAGAATAAATAATAGAGTAAGTAATGAAATTCACTTATTTCGCTTTTTTAACAAAACTATGGTAAGACTAGTAAAAACATATAGAGTAGAAACACATCCGTTAATAGCAAGAAACTAAGACTCTACTTTAGACATCAGAGATCGAGAAACATTAAGATTAACATTGGGATGTAGCAAGAGTGGATAGTTTGACATGATACAAGGAAATGAATTGACATTACAGGCATAGTAAAGTTTACAAGACCAAGAGAATGCCGAATGAACGTGTTACCAGGTCGGACAGCAAAAAAGACTAATCAAGATACATGAGATTCAAAAACCAATAGAAAAATGTGACCCAGGCACACAGAGAAAAGATGGATTGAGAGATGGATTTACCACAATCTGAATAAGCCTGATTGGTAAAATTGAAGAAAAACAAAGGTAACCTCATTAGAGGAAGAAGAATATTACAGAATTTAAATAATGAAGTTCAATAACTGATGGAAGTTATGAACACAATGGGCTGTTTACATTTAGATGGCTATTCTGATCATTTACCATATTTTAATCTGATTTTATAATATTGTAAATTTTGAAATATATTATTTCGTTACATTCTTATTTGTAGAGATGTTAGTATTTGTAAATTATGTTACGCCAACACTTCGATTAAGTAAATTGTGGACAAATTACTGTTTAGATTATAAATGTGCTTTTTGGGTTAGCTCAACAAATTGATCTTTTGTTTATCTATATTGTTGTGATATATCTGTTTGATACCCTCTAATTAATCAATTTTATGTTGACTATGTGAACTTGATTATTTTATATTTTCCCTTACTGAAGTTATCTTCTGACCAATTGTGTAAAACATTTTGAAGTGGACGTGTCTGTTAATTAATAAATAATAATTTTAAAAAATATTCTGAGACTTTAAAGGGTTTACTGAAAATTATATTCTCCAATATTTTTCACAAGTATACTCTCCTTGACGGACACAAAAAATAATGAAAACGTTGCAGTTGTCTTTAGAAATTTTTCAAAATGTCTTAGTGACTTCAATTGTGAAGTATATCAAAAATTAAAAGATTCATATCAAATTCAAGAACTGCAACATCACTCATTATCAATCAGGAAAATCATTTTGGGTAAAATTTTTGGGAATGGCTTAAGTGCCTAATGTTCACTAAGACAATTATAAGAATGTTTGACAAAAAAAAACAATTGGCGGTAAGAAGTGTGAACATCGCGGGTAAACTCAAAAGCTTTTGGGAATAAGCTTATTGAATATTATTAAACTTTTAGAATAGGAAAATAAAAATTTGAAAATTAAACATTTTACTGTTACTAAATAATGCAATTATGGGATAACATAATTAATCAATCAATAAATTTGTTCACAATGGGGAATCAATACTTACTTTGTCCGAGCAACAGTTTAAGAAGATGAACCTCTGGTTGCCTTTGATCCTTCCACGAGGTTTGCCTTTCGACCACCTATAATCAAAATAGATTTTAACACAATTCATTTTACAAAACCATTAAAGTGAACATGCCCTTATGCGGTCACTGATAAGTCTCAAGCCATTTAATTGCCAGCAAAGCATTCAACCCTTTCCTCCCCAAATGAACATCTACTGCTAAAATAGGCATTGTTCATAGGAAGACACAAATGTATTAGCCGAATACTTGCTTACCTGCCTATACACAAGAAGCATATCGATGCGCATTAGCTGAGTCACTGAATGTTGGCTAGCATGCAGCATTAGTGTTGTTCACAAGGCGACCACCATTTTATATCAATTCACATACAAAGTATTTCTACATGCATCTTGCAATTACGCAATGCCTCTCAATTTGAAATACAAGATATTAAAAAGTACAAAAAAGCATCGATTGTGAGCGTTTCCAAATAGTTGGAGACAATTTTATATTGTAGCTTACTATCTTGAATGTTCATTTACTTCGTAAGACTTCCATCAAAAGTGATGAAATATGAAAAGCAATTTCTATGTTCTGGCTCCCGAGTTAAAAATGCATAACGAACTCCATATTTCTGTAGGCGTCTGCTTCTCATCCCAACCATTCGTATATGTTTATCTCCTCCCCAGTGTTGAACCCCAGTTAAATTTGTCAGAGGATACAAAGTAAACATATAACAACTTATTTTCAATCTGCTTCACAATTACCTTGGCCATCAAACAACAAAACACGGACATAAAATATATCAAATGATCCAGATACTCTATAACATCTTCTTTAGGACATAAAACACTGATTTCAATTGTTTCAAATAAAGTAACATCAAAACCAATTTACCAAAAACAGCATATTTTAATTTCAGCCCACTAATAATTCATGTAATTTTGTTCTTTGAAATATACTTCCATCATTGAACATCCATGAAGACAGAACACCAAATGTTTTATCATTTTGAATACTTTCTCTTTTTTTCTTGTTGCTTCTTCTTTAGAATTATATTACACCACAAACAGTATTTTATATCTAATATTTGAACATTACTGCTTCCTTGACGTAAAAATGCTCAACTCTTTCTATGCTTTACATTTTAGAATTTGAAATCAAAGATGTTTGAAAAAAGAACTGCTTCTCTTGCTTCCAAAAGTCAAACATGAGTTTTTTTTATGTTTTTTAAAGATTGCTTACTGCTATTTTTATATTAATTGAAAAATACATTAGTAACCTTAATTATCTTCATGTATTTGTCTCTAAATAATTGTGCACTATTTTGGTTAATTCATTGCAGGTTGTGATATTTTCATTTCCCTCAGTGTATGTTCATGCATCCGCAGCTTTCAAGAAATCAATAACAGCAGACAAATTTATATATTAAAACCACGCTCAAGAGTTAATTACGCACTTCCAGTGTTTATGAGTATGTTATTTGCTCATTTATTATGTGCCTTATAATGAATTAGTTCATGATTTTTTCATTCTTGTAAACACGGATTATGGACTGCAAATGGAATTCTTTCAGAGCAAGTAATTTTTTGATCAGTAGTTTCAACAGCATCAGTAGGTTTCAAATAGCAATAAAGCTGACTACAAGCTTGAATCTCGAAATATGTGTAATACTTTTAATCCTTTTAAAAAACTTAACACAGTGTTTTCATGCATTGAACAAATTAATGACATCACCAACATTTGCTTATATTCGTGGAAAAACATACAGGAACTGAGTATAAAACATAAGACTTGCAGCAGAAATTCAAAACAAATGAAGCGCAATACATAAAAGTTTCTTCTTCAACCAAAATCTTTTGATTGCTGCCATCATCAACAAATTGATTAAATTAAGGCAACGATCATTTTCTTTGTTCTTTTTGTTTTTATTACCTATTCCAAGTAGTATCAGTTGCAGACTTCATAGTAAAATGCCATGTTTTCTTAAGCAAACCATTTCTTAAGCCAGATCATTAATTCTCATAGTGTTCCACGGAAATTCTTGAAACTGTTTCACATATATCTTCTGATTTAATTTTCGAGCTTGATTGAAGCTTTCATAATTTAAGAAACGTGCCGCGATAATAAATGTATCATATTCTTTACAATTATCAATATAATTCATTTTATGAAAACAAAAATATATTCTCAACTTGACTTATTATGCACACTGAACCTTCACTAAAGCCGTTTTTGGTTCTCCCAAAATTATGAATAAAATCTTCCTTTCAATCCAACACTCCAGTAAACCTGTTCACAAATCTCCAATATTCACTCTTCGTAATACCATGCTATTCAACAAATAGAGTTCAACATAAAATTCTAAATTTAAATTATTTCTATTCTTTGCCCATAATTGTTAAACATAATGAATTGTGCCATTAAAAAAATTCAATTAATTTCTTAAGAAGATGGTAACACAGCCAATTTTCTTACAACTATTAAAAAATTAAAATACTTGCACCGTTCTCTCTGTCAACTGCCCTCAGCCCAATTACATTTATACATATAAAACGCCTTTAGACCAAAATAGAAGATCGTCTGGACTTTCCAAGCCTTCCAAATCAGCAGTTCAATCCAGAATCTGTGAAGCCACAAGCAATAAATTATCAAATTGAAGTTTATGCCCTGTATCTAAATCATTGTATACTATTAAAGTACAAGAATAGTGTTGCAGTCACTGCTATTCATATTTAAAAGCTAATAAAAAATCAACAATGTATAAGGTTTCTATACACACACCTAGCAAAGTTTGGTATTCCCTACCGTTTTGCTACACGGTAGATTTTGCACCTCAGTCTTAACCATGTAGTAATGAATGTGATACTCAATTCAATATTATATATATATATACACACCACACCACTTGACATTATATATTAATAAACGAACATTTACCCTGTTGATTATAAATAGTAACATAACAAAAGTAAGCAATTAATAAAATTATTTATCCCTGAGTCAACAGATTAAAAACTTAAAAAAAACAAAGTTTGGAATGAAAAGACAGTCTTGTAGCTTGTACAAGCTACAATGCAATACATTTTGTACAAACCACAAACAAAGTGACTTATAAAGAAAATGAAGATAGAACCCCGAGCATTGTTTTCAGGTTTAAAAACTTAATTCCTTTTTGTTCTCCAGCATGCTACCTTGAAACATGTTTTCTGTGCATTTTCTCTTACTGCAGAAAAATAAGGATCTGATGGATCTTTTCCTGATTGATGTTTTGGTTCCTGGAACTGCGTTTTGATGTTCTGCGTTCTTAGCTGTTTCTCTCCTGTGCATTGCTCTTACGTCGAACGAGACTTTTGCATCCTGATATTTTGTTACTCTTCAATAGACAGGTCTAGAGCATGAGGCTTACTATACTGTGAATACCCATATTAAAATCTTTCAACTGAATTCATCTTTGGCACATAAACTCTTCATTTTGGCTTAACATTTGTATCTGGCCTGGCTTCCCATCGTAGCATTAGAACCAGAAACCCTACATAATAATTGAGGCTGGTATCTCTTTAAGTTGAGCTGGAGTTTTTGACTGTCGACCTGAATATTCCCAATTGTGAACCATTGTATTTGACTGTTAAAGGCATTTCAACCTTGATCGGTGAACGTTTGCGGAATAGGTTGTATAATCTTTCTTTTATTTGAATATTTCTCTAGGTGCAGGGAGCTGGTATTTCGTGGCTTTCTCACAAGTAATAACTTGATTGACGTTAGTATTACATACATGGATAAAACAGTTACCTTCCTTTCCAGATTTGAACATCGAATATTTACTGCAAGGGGTGCATATTAAACTCCGAGTTACAGTCGAAACTGTGATCATGCATTTTGATCTTTGTTGGCTCCTTTGCTGTTGCCAACGGTTGAAAAGTACGCGTACCGGTAAAAATCGTTTGAGGTTATTACTCATTACGGTTTTGATGGGTCGTTGAACATGTTTAGAAAATAACTTTCTAGTAAAATCTAGTTCCGCAATACTTATCATATGGTTAGTCGATAAATGGAAAACTATTCTTCTTTTGGAGACTCCAATTTATCTGGCACATTCTATTTTGATGTTAGACACTTGCTGCAATCGTTTTTAAATCGCTTTTTGGATGCAAGGATGAATCTAATTCAGTTTTATATGTCGAATCTAAAATAGCATTGCTAACTTTATTATTAGACAAAGACTCCTCTATTCTCCTCAAAAAGCTCCTCATCCTCAGACTTCAATTTTTCCGCCGATTTTAACTTAGCTGTATCAGATTCAGCGGGTGGTTCATGAATGACAAGGTAAAGGAGACCTTCCGGGTGGTAGGATCCATACCCTGACAGCACCAGTATATGAGTCGTAACATTCTGACATGTAACCTAAAATTACGTACTAATCTGGTGGAGGGCCCTTTACCTATTGCCATGGATTTGAGATTGCGGATAAAGCGATGACGTAGGTGCTGTTGGTGCTTGCAGAGGCACTCCATGATACGAGTCTAGTAAGGCTCGACCCATCTTACCCGCAAGAACCTATGTATCAATAACAACCTCGTGAGCTCTCTTGTAGTTTCCTGCGACCGTTGTCCTCTGCCTTATCAGCCTTATGAGCATCAGAGTACCACATCTGGATAGCCCCTAGTATCTGATCAGTAAGCGATGCAACTTAACTTCAACATTTGTAAACGATGGTTGTACACCCTCCTTGCAATCTCCTGTACAGACTTCAGCACTTCCTTACTGGTGACTCACTATGCAGAACTATCAATCCCTCTCACAATTAGAATGGCAATGTCTGCTGTACAAAAGTGTAACTCGTGTGCCTGTTTACTCTTCCTGTTTTGTAGTAGTACTGTGTGGAATTGGAACACTTCCTAAACCTGCATTTAATGTCTTACATTGGCAAACAAGACTACCAGTAATTACACCATTCTAGATGGTAAAGTTGAACTGAGTCACTTTCAGAGTCTAAACTACTGCTTTGCTGAAACTGCAGTTGTGGTCTCTTTTCGGCAAGTTGTAGGCTCACATCACTGTCATCATCATTGTTCATCCAGCATTTTCATCTGGAGATCTGGGATCCCCTTTAACACTTTCCTCTAGTTCAATTCGATTAACATCCTGGGCGCCCCCGTTTCTTGTCTATCACACCCCAACTGTGCCAATGTTATCGGAGACGCACTAAGATTGAACATCAGATCAAATTTTTTATCACTACTATTTAAATTCCAGGAAGGGATGCTCTTCTGTTGCTTCTAGAAACCAATGTCATCCAACTATATTAAATAAACCTCTGATCAATTTGCAGAACTAAATATCCTATAGTTGTACAGTGATTGAGTAGTGAGTAGTCCATCATTTCTGGATGTTCCATATCGTTTAATCCTCCATGTCATTTAGAGTAAAGTCTTCCATTATTCCAGGAGAAGGAACCTTCATCTGAAAGTGTTTAGTCGTGAAATAGAAGAATCGCAGAAACACAACTGCCTCTGAAATCTTCATCTTTGCGTATTTGTATATGAGAAACAAGGACATCACGTCTGGCCTTGGTGACACTGTATCCATGCAGAATTTTTCCTGCGTCTTTGCTTGGGGGCAAAAAACCTTTTTTTTTGCTATTTTGCTTTTCATTTCCTTGTACTCTCAGGTTTGCAAATTTGACTAGCAAACTGAGCACTTCTTGTCGCTGTCACTACTTGAAGGTCGATGAGGATCACAGCTACCACTTGCAATGAAGTGTCACGAGCTTGTGTTAACGGAGCAATTACCTGTGTCCAATGAGTGTGAATTGTCTCAGAACGAAATTCTTCTTTATGCAAATTTCAGCGTCCAATATGCCATGCTCTTTGAACAGTTGAAGCTGCTAATAACAAATTTCTCCTGCGCTTTCACATCAGTCATCATCTCTTTCGCAAACAATTCCCCTACCTCCTGTTTTACTGTTAATCTTCTACCTGAGACGCCAGTGTTATCACGACTTCAGCTTTCAGTCTCATCTTGAACTTCACCTCTGCCACCCACATCCACTCCTCCAACGCCAACAACAGTGATGAAAATCATGGAATGGTATAGAAGCTGAACTAGGTCGTGCAGAAGATGAGTCATCATCCCGAAGTTTTCGTGTTAAAAAGCTGCCGTTGTTACAACAGTTATTTTGGAGGGGATCCAACGCTGAGTAGTAGTCGGTAGTTGCTTCAAGCATATGAAGTGGTGTTAACACTAATGGAGAGGTTAGCGCAGCACAGGTGAAGGGGCACACACAGGTGTGTGCCTCAGTGACTGTATAACACCAACTTCTGTTATCAGCACACTCGAATCAGAGAAGCAGTGAATAAGACGTAACAGGAAGCACATGGAGAAGAAAACGAGACACAGGCCTCTAATACACTCACAGAAGAAAGCACAGAGTTTGGAAGCATCTGAAAACATTAGAACTGCATTCAGAAGAGCAGTGAGAAGAGACAAGAATAGAAGATTGGAGGGAGCGTGATTCTGGTGCAATCTTGAAGGTTCAGCCGTAGCTGACGCGATTATTGATGACGGACTAGGGACTTGAGATGGTGGAGTTGAGAAGGGAACAAGTGATTGGAAAATGTACACGGCGGTGGGAGAGAGAAAGAGAAAGTGTAAAGCAAACAGTTCGGGGGGGAGAAGTTGCAATTTAGAAGGAGAAACATGTATTTTGTGATGGTAGTGAAGAAAGAATATTATGGAGTGTTGCAGCTATACGAGCAGGTGGGGTGTTGATACCAGAACGTAAACTGAGGAACTGTTGGGGGTTTTTTTTCGGGCCTCGTTTTTTTTTTTTTTTTGGGAGGCTAATAAAGAATTTCCATTTCCATATTGCCACTATTGATTCTAAATTGTATCTGCCTTATATCAATAATGAAATGATGCTAACTTCTGCAACAATCATCTTCGATGCTCAAATTATCAACCATTTTTAACTTACCAGCAAAATATTCAATATGTGATTCCATGTATGACATGTGTAGAAGGACTCCTGAATAACCAGGAAACTTGGGAATCAACACTGACATGAAGTGATGTTTTAGCAGTTACGTAAAATCTGTGACGTTGCGGCAGAACGTAAAAAGGGTGTAGTGACCAGCAGGATGAGAAGACAGTGAAGGATATATTGGAGCGAGGAGGTGGATGGCAGGGAACGAGTGAGGAGGGCAGAGGACGAGGGAGAAGTGGCAGCAGAGTGAAAAATAAGTGCAGTAGCACGACGTGGCAGTGGTAGAGCGTGTGACGTGCTGTGAAATAGCAACACATGTGAGGAGGTGGAGTAGCAGCCACTCCGTGAAGGAGTAGCAATGGCACGCCCGTGAAGGAGATGAGCGGCTGCAGCCTGAAGAGAGGGCAGCAAGCAGCAGGCCGCTGAAGGAGAGGGAGCGTCACCACTCGTGAAGGAGGAGAGCTTCACCACTCCGTGAAGGAGAGGAGCGTCACACTCCGTGAAGGAGGAGGAGCGTCACCACTCCGTGAAGGAGAGAGCGTCACCACTCCGTGAAGGAGGAGGAGCGTCACCAGTCCGTGAAGGAGGAGAGCGTCAGCCCAGTCGTGAAGGGAGGAGCTCAGCAGTCCGTGAAGAGAGGAGGAGCGTCACCAGTCCGTTGAAGGAGGTAGTGAGCGTCACCAGTCCGTGGAAGGAAGGAGGAGCGGCTGCCCGTCCGTGAAGGAGGCAGAGCGGCTGCCGTCCGATGAAGAGGCGGAGTGCTGCAGTCCGTGAATGAGGCGAGTGCTGCAGTCCGTGAAGGAGGCGGATGGCCTGCAGTCCGTGAAGGAGCGGAGTGCTTTGCAGTCCTGAAGGAGCGAGTGGCTGCCAGTACGTGAAGACGGAGGCTGCAGTATGAAGGACGGAGTGCGCAGTACGTGAAGGAGGCGGAGTGGCTGCAGTACGTGAAGGAGGCGGAGTGGTTGCAGTACGGTAAAGGGAGCGGAGTGGCTGCATTACGTGAAGAGGCGGAGTGGCCTGCAGTACGTGAAGGAGCGGAGTGGCTGCGTCGTGAAGACAATTGAGTAGTAATTTTTCAGCTGGCGCAAATCACAGAACTGCCAGTGTGAATAGTAGGTGCCGAGATGGAGGAATGTGGAGCACCATGCACACGAGTCATAGACAAGGAATTGACGCTGAAGTATCACGTGCTTGACGAGATGAGTTTATTGATGTGACAGAAGATTGAAGAAATGAGAAACCAGTTGGAAGCAGAACACAATGAAAAAACATACCCATTGTATGTGCTCCAGAAGTAAGTATTCGAGAAGAGGGTGTACATGAAAACTTTGACGAACTGCCAATAAAATGACCCCAAACAGAAACAGAAGAGGTAATGAGTGAGAAATGAAGGTAACAGATGAAATAGCATGATGTGGGGCGCATTTGAAGTGGAGGAGTTGCGAAGAGGAAGTACGAATGTAGTGGAATGGAGGACAGGAAGGCGTTGCGTGGAGGTGTATGAGAAGTTAATGTGGATGAAGGATGGAGTTTGAGATGGACGGCCCACCAGGAATGGAGATGATGGAACGGTTGAAGGGTTAGAGAATACGAGATGAAGGACGAGGGAGAGAAAGTGAGCTGGAGGAGGTGGCCTGGTACATGAGAACACCAGGAGAATGAATGAGGAAATAGAATGAGCTAATGCACCGGAGAGTAGGTGCGGAGAAATGTTGTCAGAAAAGAAAATGGGGGAGGAGAACAGACATAGGAGTAGCGCTGGTAAAGAAAAGCCTTTGAATTTGATGGTTGCAGGAAGTGGTGGGAAGACGGTGTAGAGGAGGAGCTGGACTTCGAGGCAAAGGTGGCTTTGCAAGTGGAGCTGGAGAAATGGAAGAGGAGGTATAATGTATCGATGTCTGCCATGCGACCTGAAGAGATTGAGGAGTGGGGGGTGGGAGACGGAGTGGAGGAGGTGGATAAGTTTGAAAGAAGGCGGCGTGGAATTAAAGGTAAAATTCCTGCAGAAGGCCTGACATATTGGCATAGACCTCGATTGATGATACAGAAGAAGAGCAAGCAAAATAAATATGAGAAGTGATGCAAGTGACCAAAATGTAGGAGATGCTAACGAGAGTCAGTGTACGTTTTAGATGCATTGTTAGAAAGAAAACAGAAGAATCTGTTGGAAACCTATTTGAAAACAGTGGCGGTGGTCCTCCCTGAGGAGTGAGTTGTTGTGGTTGTTCCAAAGGAGTTGCAGGAGGGGAGAGAGGAGGATGGAAGAAGTGTACTTGGCCACAAAACAGGGGAGGCACAGAATGTTGCAAACTGCTGATACAGGCTAACTGTAGTCAATGCGAGCGAGACTGACGTAGTCGCTCATTTCGTAACATTAGAAGACTGAACCTCAGATGAATCTCAGAAAACATCAACGCATTGTTTCATCAATTATCTCATGTTTTGTAAATTCCTGCTAGAACCACATTTGAGAGTCTCTGAACACCCTAGCCCCCATTCACTACAAATATCTGGCATCTTCCTTAAAGCTTCCATATCTTTAAAAACAATGAATCCAACAATAGAGCTTGTTTCTGGAAGGCTCACACTTTCATCAGTACTTTCACTAGAAGTAAAATCAGCTTTAATACCCATTTTCTTTTTCTTCTTTTCTCTGCCTTTCCTTCTTTGAACCCAAAAACCTTGTTCCAAGCATGGAATTATAGTGTCCAACAAGCAAACCCAATATTTTATTTTTCTTTAACTTCTTTTTTCATTATTTTTCTCGAGATCCTTCTTTTTGTCTTTTACTATGTTTCTTGTTCTTCTTCTTTTTTACTTTCTCCTTACCTGTACTGGAGAGTGTCCTTTTTACTAGCTTGTCAATCTGTTCACCTGTGAACTTTGAACTAAAGATTCCCAGATCAAGACTTGCCACATATCCAGTTAAAACCAGCTCCTGGAACACAAGTACAACATAGTATCATGTACAATTGAGTTACAAGTCCCTAATGTATTCACATATATGCAAACTTACCCCTCCAATTTGTCATTATTTAACAGGTACACTGATAACTGCTTAGCCAAGTATAATTCTTTGTCGTACTTCCATACAGACTTTCCTGAAATCTTTACTCTTTGAGAAATGCCTGATAAAGATACCAAAAAACAATAATTTACCAAATTGAACAGGTCTTGAAAACGAAAATATTCACCCTTGCTACAATCCATACGAGTAGCTACTTCACAAAAATTAGACCTGTTTCAAGAGCTTTCTCATGCAATTCAAATTTATTTCAAGTGCAACCAAAAGAGTACCATATGTGAGAAATATGAATACATAAAATTGGCATTGAATATTTGAATGTCTCTTTTTACAGAAATCAGTTCACCCTGTTAAAAACACTCCTTGAATTTCATTATAACACTGAAAAAAAATGTACGTAATAAGACAAATATCTACATTACCATCAAGATTACAGAACAAAATCATTACGTTTTGGTATCACAATTTTCTTATATGCTTTCACTAGGTGAAATTTTAATACTAACTTCTCTACACTGATTAAATTCATCCACTTCGTGCAAATGGATATTATATATCAAGTGTATTAATAAAAGTTAAGCATTCAGATACTTCATTGCAAATTTTCACAATTTGTATTCTTCACAAAGAAATTATTGATGCAATTCTTTTTGCCCCAAATCTGAACAATAAAAAGTTAATACCCAAATGGCCAATATTACAGCACTGTACTGGTTGTCTTCGTGACATCTAGTCTGATTCCCATCTCTTTCTTTGAATTACATTTCAATGGCCATGTCTGATTGAAAACATAAAAGAAACGACAATGAATAGTACAAAAGCTTGAAAGTGCTTCATTATTAATCTTAAACTCCCAACTGCATATTGGAACATAAAATAGTTATTAGAAACATATTCCACGCAAGAACAAAGAAAAAAATTCCAATTTATCAAAGCTCTCTGCACATCTTGCTACCTATAAAAAAAAATATATATATATACAAGCTGATGTGTTAGCAAATTAATGACAATTCATCTCTGCAAGTCAAAAATAAATACAGCAAAGTAGTCGCTACAATTAACAAAAATAATAATATTAATAATATAATGAATAATAATAATAATAATAGATAATATAAAAATCGAGGTTGCACATATTTTCCCCAATCCAGAAAAAACACCCATTATTATTAATAAACCATTATTAAAATATATATAAAAAAAAACTTGAAAATATAAATATGTATACAAATATAAATGTTATAAGTCTAATTTTTAAAATATTGTTAAAATAAGAATTTAATACTTGTATAAGTGTATATATAATTTTTGGAACATAAATTATTGTAGATCAAAAAGTTTACAAAGTCTTTAAAACGCGATTCCTATCACGATCCCCCATTGGAGATCTAAACAATTTTATATTCAGTACTGCATGAAAAACATATATTATAGCAATAGTACTTGATTCTACTGTTGGATGTGCATGAAATAAGCAGAAACATTTTTTCTTGAAGTATGTAAGAAGTGTCACGAGTGCAGGTCGCATAGAGTGTGACGAAATATTAAAAGAAAACGTGTAATATTTCCAGAGATATTTGTATGTGACACACTTGTGTCATTCCGATTTCTCATGGAGATAGTGAGTGACAGTGTATTGATATCGCTATAAATTCTCACCAGACAACTTAGGGTCATGTAGATGAAGATTGAATGAAGTATTTTAGATGCAGCCAATGATTTGCCTTGTCAGATGGAAATTATTTTTAGCACTATAGCACTGATAAATTAGAGGGTCAAGGTAAACTACGCCACGAAATGAGAAACCTTTGAAGAACTACCTGGAAGAAGCCTAAATTGGCAAGCATTGGCAGAAAAAAGTAGAGACAGATTTTTGGAAAGAATTGGATCATAAAAAGACGTTCTGTCCTCAAAGGAAAATGTTCTTTCTATTCTCAGAGGAAAATCTATTCTGAGAAATTTTCAAGAAATTTTTCAACGATGATAGAAAAATATATAGTAAAAAAAAAGTTAATATATGCAGCTCAAATAACAGGCATAATTTTATATTTGCTTCCTATTGTTCCCCCCCCCCCCCCCCCGAGTGTGACCACAAACCATCTTTGCCCCACGCAACATACGATTGGTGCTGAGAATGAATACTATTGTGTTAAAGTTA
>BOPP01000082.1:350574-363437 GCA_017312745.1 Gryllus bimaculatus
CCCCCCCCCCCAGTGTGACCACAAACCATCTTTGCCCCACGACATACATTGGCTGCTGAGAATGAAATTTGTGTTGAAAGTTAAGAAAATGCTTCACAAGAAAACTGCATACAATGAATATAGCATTTCAATGACAATAGTTGAATTAGATATTCATCCCTAAAGACAAAGTCCAATAAAAAAAACCAACATTGTAGGAAAATGCTTCACAAGAAACTGATACAATGAAATAAGCATTTCAATGACAATAGTGAATTAGGATATCAATCCTAAAGAGACAAAGTCAATAAAAAAAATCCAACATTGTAGAATCACAATTGATGAATTATAAAATAAAATTGGTCATTGTGTGTGTGTGTATTTTAACCATATCATGACCAGAAGTGTACCTTGGTATATTGTATTCATTGTAATTTTTAATTATTTCTCTTAACCTTGATTAATAATAACAAATTTGTCCAATACACCTAGTTTTGATTCTTTTGCGTTCACTTTCCTTCGGAATGTTCAATATATAAGAGAAAATAAAAAAAATAAAAATCTGGTAGGTAATGGGTTAATGATTATAAAACTAATACATTCAATGAAAATTACAACTTTATTACATTTTCGCTGAGTTTTTCTTGGGTGTTATTATACTTTGCTAATTTCTCTGCCTTTTTTCTCCATCCAAATTGTTCCACAATTGAAGCTAACCAAACCGTAAGAAACCGTTTTTTAACTGTCAGCATTACTAAAAACAATGTATTCAGAAAATTCCATTTTAATAAAAATACTTTCCTTTCCTATGACACTACAAAGATATGACATGAAACAAAAAATCATGTTCTAACCAATTTACTTGTGTGATTTGTTTAATCTGCCAGAAAATTTTGAATTGACCATGAATATTACCCATCATGTCACAACTACTATTGCCACTACGTCCAGCTTCCACATTTACAGGTGATTAATATACATTAGACATTTAAGTAATTTAGATAGTTTTGTTAATGTAACAAGTAGGGGAGATGAGAGTAAATTAGATCTAATAAATAAATCTTCTGCTATTAATTAATTCAAATATATGTTATGATTTTAGATTTATATAAATTAATGTATATACATCTTTAAATCAATAAAAATTAATTTTAAGTGATTTTAATTAAACCCAAATAAACCCAGGGATTTAAAAAAAAGTTTTTCCCAACCAATAATATTAAGAATGTTAAAAATAAGCTAAAAAAAAGACTCCATTATTCACACAAATTAAAAATTGGACTTCTTTAAAATTAAAATAGATTAAGAACTTGACATTCATTTTTGAAGGAAATGGAAAACTGTAAGACTTCACTTCTAACAAATTACTTAAGATAATAGCTTGAGACTGGAGGAAAATTAACAAATAATAAATAGATGGAAGAAGATATGTTTAAAAAGGAAAATAAAGAGACATACTTACAGTGCAAGCATTTTTTAAATTTAATTTGGCTTGCATAAAAAAATGTGTGACATTTTTCTTTGATTTTGGAGGAATCTTTGGTAAAACATTAGTAAATACTTTTGCTTTCTCTACAAAGTTGTCTGGTGGTTTCAATTTTAGCACAGCCAATTTATTGATTCGTTTCTCTTCATCAGATTTCTGTTGTTTCTCCTTTCCTTTACTCTGAATAACTTTCTTAAAAAGTTTAAATATAAGCACATAACGCACATATGACATTTCATTTAATGGCATTGTAACTTGATTTACAATTTTCCTGGAAAAAACACACAATTGTTAGTTTTTCTATTATATGGGTCTTCATTCAATGGATAATTTTCAAATTCAGAGTGTAAATTCATAACAAATGGTCAAAGCTAAACTAAGTCTGCATAGAACAGAATCACAAATAATGCAATTGAATCTTTAAACATACCCCAACATGGGAAGACACACTTCTTTGCTCTGATGATTTATCAGCTTTGCCTTCAATATGGCATCCAAGACATGATCCTCAGACTTATCTGTACAACAAAAAACAATTGCACTGTAATCACATTATTTTAGTGTTTGAATATTAGCATTAGGTACAAACAATCCACAATAATTATTTTGCATTAATTACGGGGATTAGAGTATGCGAAGAAACACGTCACTGTCTGAGCACCTGTCAACTGAAGTGGCCAGATGTCACACAATAACAAAACCTACAGTGATACTTAACGAAGGAGAACATTGCAGAATAAATAATTTTGACTTAATTATTTATCCAAATATACGAAGAGTTTTTCCTAAACATCTCATTGAAAAACTACAGTCATCATCTTAAGCCTGGTTAAGATTTATATTTTTACACTGCCTTTTTACGCCAAGAACAAAATTTGAATGCTGACGTAACAATCAGCTGTGGCAATGCTGTGCTGACATAGCAATAAATATCACAAGTGTATATAACACCTAAATTATTTTCCCTGATGTTTTGTTGGCATTCAATGTAAATTTACCACAGGTTCACACCAATATTTTTTAACAAGTCAGCAAAGAGAGAGAGTACAAATCTCTGTTTTGCAAATGATAAAAATGAAAATAATCACATTGGTTAAGTAGGCAATGATATATCTTCATTGAACAACAGGGACAGGATGGGAAAAAAAACAACAACAACAACAACTTTTGAAACTTCTCAAACTTTGAAACTTGCCACTCTCCTTCATAACTTGCAAAACAAAAATTTGCAAGTACAAGTATGCAGTTAACAAATCAATTATGCAAACATGAAATGACAAATGTGAACAAATTAGAACAAGAGGGAGACGCAGAAATTCCAGTGACACACATGGACACCATCACATGAAAGACTAATGCAAATACAATGTGCAAAACTTTAAAACAGGCCTGAACTCTTAATTAAAACAAGAACTCTTCTCAAGGTCATGAGTTGGCAAGAGAGGAGGCACAGTCATCAAATTGCAAGCTTCGTTACGATTTAAATTTTTAGTATTGAAGCTCCCAATTTAATGACAAGTATCCCCCCCTCTCTTTTCAGCATATGACAATCAAAGGACTTAATGTTTTAATCAAAATATAAAAAGCTTGAGTACGATGCGGAGAGGACTAAGGAAAAAAGAACAAATACTAGTGAGGATGAACATTGTGGTGGGCAAAAAACAATGAACTCTAAGATTTTAAGGAACAAGGAAATAATGATAGTTTGAGCAATACCAAGTTTCAACATTCTCATCACAAAGATAGTCACAAGTAATTTTAAGTCTAAATGGTGAAAATTAATTTAAAAAAATGAAAATATTCGCAGGAGAACTCTTCACAATTAGTGTAATGTCTTATATTCAGAAATGACACTTTCAGGTAAATACAGTAATTATTGTAGAGATTTAGGAAGAACGTTAGTGAATAAAGAATGAAATAATAAATTAGCATGTTTAGTACTTACAGAGATTATTCAGACCATATTAGAATAATATAATGAACGTCACAAATAAAAAAGAAAATTGATGACACTACTAAATAAACAAATGAGGCTCAAGGTTAAAATAGTTAATAGTTCTCTCTCCAATAACGAAGAAAGTTCAATGGAAATGATACCTACACTGATGTTTTAAGAATTTCTTGTTCTATCTGTGGAAAACATTTGGAGCAGTTTTTGAGAAAATGTTGTTGTTGTTGTTTTTTGTATTTGTGTTTTTTTTTTCTCTCTTCTCTTTTTCTTTCTTTTTTCTTATGATTTGTATTATCATATATACTCGGATATAACCCATCCTCAAATATTACCCTCACCCTAATATTCCAATAAGAAATCTCAAAAATCCCATTTTCCCCATTCTTTCGCTTTTATTGCAAAAATTTGTCCTCCAAAAGCCTGCCGATCAACACTGTTTTTTATACAATTATTACGATTTTTATAAAGCTCACCTCAAGGCCTATCTTCAGTGTCATTTTGTCAAACATTTCGCGTCTTTCTCTGTCATTTGCACTAATGTCACAACCATATCAAGCAGTGCACGATATGGTGGTTATCATGTGACAACTAGCAACACGACCGAGAAAAACACGAAATGCTGTGAGATATTCCATCGGGAAGACAGGTCTGGACATGCCACGTAATAAAAATTGCCCAATGCCACATTATAAAAATCACCCAATATAGCCTACACCATCATGTGACCACGAGCTTCACACTTCAAGTTCACGAGGCCACATTAATGCAAATGTTACCCGTACCCCTATTTTCAGCTAGAAATGTTTGAAAAATATATTTGGATTATATTAGAGTATACGATAACTTCAAGCAGAAAGTATTCACGAAGTACTCATTTGATCAAAAAATTTTAGTTTGTGTATCCATTATTAAAAGGCATAATTATTTTAGAAAATTTCACTTTAGAAAAACATAATTCCGTGACCACAAGGTAAAAGTTCTTTAGTCAATTTTTCTGGTGAAATTGAGTTAAGTACTGAAACTTCACATAAAGTATCTATATTTTATTTCAGAAAAACAACAGTTCATGTTGCCTCATTAACTAAAAAGCATTGGGGAAATATGGCATTATCGGCTTAATATAGCTTATGGCTCAATAATATAGCCCTTGTTTTCTCCAAAGTAAGATTTTTGACCTACGAACATTTTCCCTGTAATCGCATAATTATATTTGTATTTGTAGTGTTGCAATGTTAAAATTTGCAATTTTTTAAAATACACAGTTCACTGAAAATGAGAGTAATACCCCTTTTTTTACTTTTTCTATACTCCTGAGAAGAAAATTTAATGAAAAAATTTGGATTAGTTTTTGAGAAAAAAATTATTTAAAAATTACATTACAAATTTCATGCAAAAAACTACTCTTTTTTCAAAAAATTTTAAACGAGTTATTTCAAGACCTGACTTTGAACATGTCATAACGTTCGGTTAACTTAGGCAATATATCAGTCCTTAGAGGTATGTTATAGATAAAGTAGCTCAAGTAAAATACCATTTCCCAAAACTTCATTTGTTGTTGACAATATGTGAAATATTTAAAGAGTATAACATCTTGTTTCTTCTGGAAATCCAATATCTCTAATAGCAATTCACAAAGTATAGTCTGATGATTTTCAATCAACCTATACACCTAATATTGTTCTTACCTAAGAGTAAATACAATGCTGAGGTAAGCCTGGATGTTATCTTCTTAGCTTTCTCTTTTTGTCGGCTAAAATGAAAACAAATGAATTTCGTAAGAATCAAAATTTCAATAACAATAACAATAATAATAATAATAATAATAATAATAATAATAATAATTCCAAGTAATAATTGTATTAGCATTATTCTAAGATAAATTAAGAATAAAACAGCTTACCATGCAGCTTTAATTTCCATATCTATATACATGGCTACCAATTCTGACATCAAATCTAGGTATGATGAACGTTTTCCTGGCTGAAAAAAAGAAAAAAAGGGGTGGAAGGAAAAGAAAAAAGCAAGAAAAAAGTTAAAAATTCTATACATGAACAAATTATAAAATTAGAACTACACTATTTTACAAATCTCCTTTCTTCACATACATTTTTGGCGAGAAAATGAAAATGAAAGAAGGAAGAAAGCAGTCATGAGTTCAAAACTGAAAAGCTGTGGGGAAATATTTATTTTAACTTTATGGACTATTTATGACCAATTTACACGTGTGCACGCACACACACAAATAATATAGCTTTCAATTATACCGTACTTGTTGCTGCACTCCCCCCCTGTAAAGTAACATGTCCAATGGGGGAAATGGACGTAGTATATACGTTAATGTAAGTTAAATTTAATCATTTTCATCGCTCCCGGATTCCCTCACATTCCCTGATTTGTCACTTTGAAAAATCGCTGGAAATGTTCCATAATACAATATGTCACTCTCGTCCGTTTCATTTGAAAGGCTGCACACTTTAAAACTCTTCGTGACCATTTCCTTTGATATCAAAACCCACACATCCAAAATCAATTGGCATATGCCAATCACTGTGGCCTTCTTAAGATGACTAGTCGGAGTTGTGGCTTCCATTCGTCGCACCCACGTACAGTACAAATGTTAATAGCCATGTCAAATGGTTGCAATATTCCTGTCTTGCCACCTGGAATCACTGTTAAATTTCCATTGTTCTCCTTCAGCTCTCGGTTGTGAGAGCCCAAAAAACTACCCAAAACTTGCATGGATCGTTATTTCAGCAGCACACCAGGCCTCTGTAACCACGTATGCTTCATCCAGTCCAGGCTTTCACTCATCAATACATTTCCCTGGGCACACACTTATCAATCCAAGCTGTTTGAGGGATTTATTGATAACTAAATCAATATGTTCACTGAAAGTCATTATTGTTTCAAACGTAACACCATAATCTCTAATTGAAAATATCCGATTGAGGTTCACACCATCAATCGAATTAGTCAAAGGCTTCTGAAGAAAGTGATAAATTCAATTTTCTACATCTCATAAATAATTTAGATAGTAGATCATTTGATAAGCAGCAGAAACTGTCTTGTTGATCTTTGATGTCCTCTGTGGATGTAAAGCTTTTCAACAGTTTTAGATCAGCAAAAAGTAAAAAATTCAATTTTCTGAACTCTCTGGAAATCATCAATAAACTAGAAAAGTAGTGGGCTCAAATGTGTGCTTTAGGATTCCCAGCAAAGAGAAGGATCACTCAGGAGAAGTAATTTCTGAATTTAACAATTTGAAATCCCTAAGTAATCAATTATATAACTTTCTCTATACTATGTATATTACTCAGTATATACATACATATACAAGAAAGTATAAGTCCTCTAACGCGTGATGTAGCCAGAATCCAGGTTTTGTAGGTCCTTTCCAGCGAAAAATCGAAAAAGCGACTATCCATCAATCTGTGAACAACACTAGCGGCTAAACCGTTCAGCCAATTTTCTCAAAAATTGATTATCCCCAATCGATCTGGCTGACGTTGCGGCCCGTTGAATTTGAAATTGATATTTTAATGCAGGGGAGTACTTAACATGGAGCCCCAGTGACGTTTTCAAAAAATTGTGAATATATTTTTGATTAAAATTTTGGATAGTGTGAAGGACATTTACGAGAATGGCACAGGTCTCTTGTTTGTTGAAAACCCTAATATTTCAAAAATCAAGAATTAAAAATATGCCAGACTTTGCAAAAATAAAAAATTCACCATATCCCTACAACAATTGTGAAAATACATTTTTTTCTTAATGAAATTGTATTTATTATCAAAACCAGATCTTCAGATAAAGTCTGATAAATTCATTGAAAATATCAGTATTTTAGTGAAATCTGGCACCATGTAATTGCCTGCCCTGAATTGACTGAGTTTCTTGATCATAATTCCAGGCAGCTTGATGCTTCATCAGTTATAATTTGTATTTTATTTAATATTTCTTTGATCATTTCTTATAATTGACTTTTTGATACATATTTACACATTAATCATTTAAAAATTATTTAAAACCTATTTGAAATGTACGAAATAAAACTTGCTAACCTGCAGGGAATATTAGATTGGAATGCAACAATGACTCGGAGCTACTTTTTGTGAATTACGTCTTATTTTTAGAACACTACTCACCTGTATGAAAAGCAGTTATAATTGTAAAATTTGTGATAATATTTGCTTGAAAATATTTCATTTTTGCACCAAATGTATGATTTGCAATGATTTTATAAAAAACCATTACTGAGATGTGTTAATTCGCAGAGAAATTGTGGTATAAATAGTATTACATAACTATTACTACAGGTGATAAAGTATGTGCTGTTTCAGCACCACAATTTTTTTACTGTACTGTAGTTAAAAATAAACAATTTTTACTCTTTTTGCACCTTTAAAAGCACTTAAGATTAGTTATTTTTTGAAAATGATTGCTAATTCGGTAAAATAATTTTAGTGTATATTACACATTTGTATACATTGTGTTGGCACTGAGAAATTTTTAGACTTTTGAATTTACATACAATGTATCATTTTTAAAGGTTTATAATGCTTCGTGCATATCTATGCATGAAAGATGATAGGTTTTGGCAGTTTATAAGAAACCACTAAAACCAAAAGCCTGAAAGGGTACTACTGGTGGGCACAGAATTATCTGTCTTGCATCCAATATATTTCAGAAGTAAAAAAAGATTTTTGCAGGTAAGGACGTATAAAATAGGTTATTGCAAAACACAATCACACAACTCAGAAATATGCTTCCTATAACTTTTAAATCAGGCTTGCATAATCTGTAACAGCACAACTTGTTTGAGGACAGGAGAGTTTGGAGAGGTCATGCGTGATTTTTGCAAGGACCATTTTGACAGCTAGTGCTGGCAACAACTGAAGTTTCTACAGTCGTCGTGTCCTTCAGCAAATTACACTCTCCTTCCTCTGTTCGTTCGCTTGCAGTTGGCCAGTTTGTAAATGGCTTTCATGCTTCACTTAGTGATGTCCTCATAGGAAGTGCAGTGCTACATGCTCTTCTGTAAAAGTTATTTTATAAACATTATATTGAATTTAATTGGGTGATAAGTATTATGTTTATTTTAAAACCGAGTCTTGGATTTGAGATCCGTACTGGTAATGATGCACATGTTTCTGACTCACTCCTTGTTTGAGGGCATTTCGTGTTTTCGTACTATGCTTTTTTTAATTATTTATATAATTGTCAACCCTGAGCAGCCGGAGAGGGTGCAAAGGGCATCCTCTTCATTCACGATTAAGGAATGCATTGACAGGCAGAACATAAGTGATATATAACACAATTATTAAATTACATTTGTGTAATGAAAACGTAGTACTAAGTATTGCTAGTCAGGGAGTTATAATAGTAAACCATTCTCTTCACTACAAATACGTATGACCCATTCACTGTTAACTTTCTGAAAAAGTATTTCAACATCCCCTGAAAAATAATTTTTCTTCCTATTCATTCAAGGCACTTTTCTTTTACTGAATATGAGAGCATGTTAAGATAGTTTTGCACCTTCATAATTAAATTTTAAAACTCGCATACTTGAATATACCTCAGCGAAACTCTTAAGACTTTTGAATAGTGATATCTTCACGGTAGTCGTAAACAAACGTTACAAAGGGGAATGGTGTAACAGCTGCCGCAGCGGAAAGATATTGGGACACTTTTCTGGATTTCAAGTGATTTTCACTTGTTTAGCGAACTGTTTTTGCCTCGATCTTATATCGTTCTATAGCAACGAGCCTCTAACACCCAAACAACAATTCTGGATAGCTTTAAGCTTTTGAGCTACATTTTCATCTTTTGGTCTGCCATTGCAATGGAATTTTGACATTCACAGGATTCCTACCTACTCTACCTAAGTTGCACCAACATACGCCACAGTGTTTGAAATTGTGTGATGCGAGAATCAAGGCCATTCTCAAGCATACATGTGGAACTTCTCTCACATATTTCAATTTTTAATCTCCATTGTACTGAGTTGAATCAAATACTTTACTAAATACGATGGCGTATGTGAATTTGCGCTAAAAGGTGGGGATAAAACTGAAAGTAACAAAAAATCCCGGTTTTCAAATCAAATTCCAATTTTTTCCTCGTTTTTCCAGTTACTTTTTAATTTTCTTTATTCCACTTTTTTCTCCCCGTTTTCAAGGATTCCAGGTTCACTTGCCACCCTTCCATAGTAGAAGATTTCAAAATGTCCGCTTTACGTTTATGCGTTTTTCACACTTATACGTTCATAATGATAATCTTTTTAAGACGTTATAATGTCCAAATGATAACATACATCAAAATAAGTGAGAAATTGTCTTTATTGTAGAGGAGCTCAAAGAATGAGCTTGTTGAATTCAGTATCCAAATTTAATTTTCTCGCTGTGCAGGGTGTTTCAACTGCTTTTCAACCCTCAGATTCGAAAATTTGTGCAAAACTGCAGGATGAAGAATATAGGGGCACTAGTTAGAGCACTGCATAATGTTCACTAACATTGGGGGCACTGCATAATGTTCACTAACATTGCCAGATGCAAATTTGGCATATTTAAAGGCAATATTGAAACTTGAGGGAGTCAAAAGATTGGTTACGACATTAGGGCCCGTGTCACACGAGCACCGAGTTGACGTTCATTACCTAATGACATCAGCTGTATCTTATGTGAAATGGCCCAAGAGCACTCTTGGCAACATGCATTGTGAGTGACCCTTCTGACTTTTCCTGTAAATAAACATCCCCCAGTTTTTAAGATTCCAAAACTATTTTAAATCCTCATTAACATAAGTTTTCATAATTACATTAGTAAAATAATACCTTGAATACATTATTTACCAGAAACCATGGTGAATATGTTTGGAATTTATTTATTATTGAAGGAGTGATATGTTTGGCTGTTGCATTAGCCACAACTGCGGTGCCGTGTGCTTCTGTTGCTCTATCATACTGTGCTCAGAAAGTTCAAGTTCCGGTTGTTTACCTGTGTTTGTTTTGTTTTTTATATTCATGATTTTTTTCCTGTCAAAATTATATGTAATTTCGTTAACTTTTCTTTATTTTGGTTTTTAAGGTTGTGATAAATTTATGAATTAACCATTTATTATATTATTATTATTATTAATTATTAGTTATTAATTTATTAATGGTGGCCCACAAAAGCTGTTGTAACATATCATTAGCATCAGTGTACAAAAAGTATAGTAATAAATATTTTTCGTAGAGTAATTAGTTATAATTAGATCACAATTACAAATCAGCAGAACAATATCACTTGTGGAGATTATATATATATATATATATAATAATTATTATATATATATATATATATATATATATATATATATATATATATATATATATATATATTATATATATATATTCCTTTTTGTAACACAAAGTAATTAATTTATTTTTCTTCACAAACTTAATTTAATAAATAAGATTCACCAACATGAAGCGAAAGAAATTGGTGAGAGCTCCGCACAAGGGAAAACTTAAAAGATTAATTGTATAAACCAACGATAATTACATTTCCCGAAATGGAATCTTACTCTATGTCTACCGGGATATGAAATGTCCCTTCCCTTGGGCGAGCAAGCACGGCAGCATGTTAACCAAGATCTGTTTTGTTCTGTTGAAAGGAACGAGAGCTTTTGTCTTTTTGCAACTGCATGTAGTTTGGCTCGAGTTTTTGGATATTTTATTGAAACGATTGTCACTTTAAAATTAAATATTTCCTAATTTCTTAAGATAATTTGTAGCATAAAGGCACATGAGAAACTTAAACAGAAACTTTTGCTGCAGTCTCAGGAATAGTTTTAGATTTGAGAAAAGGGGGAAAGAAATATGCTTGATAAAATTGAAAGTTGAGACAAAACTACTTTAGCGCCTAAACCACGCTCTGCCCCATTGCGCGGAATCTGTCACCACCTGAGCCTTAACTTTCAAATCATACAGTTACAGCAGAAAGCGGCAACTTTTGGCATCATTCTTGCTATAAGAAGACCTGTACTTCATTCTTAACACGGACAGGGCACAAGAAAACGCACTTTATTTGACCAACTAGCTTGAGCATAGATACAACGCAATGTAGCCACGAGCGCTCAGCTGCATCCATGAGACTTAAGTATTATTTCAGGAAGATAAGCATGGAGAAGGGGACCAGACAATACTTTGTGTAATAACAACATGACAAAAGTAATAAAGAACAAAACAATGCAGTCGTTTTCTCAATCTTTGAAGGCATAAACTTGTACAGTGATATATAAGAAAAATGTACAAACTGGTTAATATTGTGATATGAATTGTCCCCTCCCCAAGTCTATAACAACTCCCACGCACAAAAACAATGTATTTGTTAGATGTTGCTAATAACCTTTTGCAGTGATGTGACCATAAATATATAAAAAAAGAGCTAAACGTTTTTTTATTAATTTCTTGTTTGATAGTATGACGGACATTCATGTGAATGCACGGGTCTCATTTTTGTTGAAAACCCTAATTTTACAAAAATTGCAAAAAATTCAAAAATTGTTCTACATTCTAATTTCTATCCGCCAAAAATTTGTATTTTTATTATATCCATCAAATTTCACTTAAGTGGTAAGATTTTTTAGAGAGAAGATCTTTCAGTAGCTTCCGGTACACAAAAGAAGTGTAAGAACTCTTGTTAACTTATCACTTGTTGGAACGAAGTACGCTACACCCAGTGCTAACCAACTTGCTCCTTTTCTCACCCGATCCTCTAAAAAACGTTGTGACATCTGCCTTTAGGCTAACTTGGCTTGAAAAAATGATAAATGAAATATATCACAAAAAAAATGGAATTTCCTTTTAAAACAACTGATTTTCAAACAAATCAGACAAAAACCTCATAGTTGGCGAACATATAAAACCTGCAAAGGAAAACGGGTCATTCAACTGGGTGTGGATGAACATGTCAATGCATTTCAAATACAAGTATTTAAATGCTCTCTAACCCTGTTCGTTACAAATTGTACAATCTGGTGAAAAAAACTAAATATTGTCAAGCAAATATCAACACAAATTTCACAGTTATGACTGCATAATAATACACATATGTTTCAATAATCAGAACCTAATTCATAAGTTCTAGAGTCATTATGAATTTAATCTGATATTCTCCTAAAAACTAGCAGTATTTCAAAAAGGTTTTACATAATTTTTAAAAGATATATGCGTATGTATAAAAAAGTATTGGTTTCATATGTTAAATGTATAACAAAAGATCAAATGTAATATATCTAAAAATATCCTTAATTTTAGATTACTAATGTGCAAAATTTACATCCCTACAGGACAAAAAAAGTTTGGCATAATGGCTCACTTTGGATATGTCTGGCCAGTTAATAAAATTAATGCAATATTCAATTCCAGTTATTCATTTTTCTTATTCATTGTTTCCCCTT
>BOPP01000082.1:363462-391476 GCA_017312745.1 Gryllus bimaculatus
CAACGCATGTAGCCACGAGCGCTCAGCTCGCATCCCATGAGATTAAGTATTATTCGAAGATCAAGCATTGGAATCAAATGTTTTTATTAATGCTCAAATATTACACTAGAAAGGATAAAAAAAAAACAATTTTTCTAATATTTTTAACAAATTGTTCAGTTCAACTTGATATTACAATGGAAAAAATTTGACTGTAGATATACATTGCATTTAACTTGCACGTACTAAAATATGAAGAGAAATTATTGAAAATTGTGCACCAGAAAACTGCGAATTTTTTTTTACACAAAAAAAATTTATTGCCTGGCCCTGTTAACGAAAAAGTGGATAAATCCAGTTGCAAAATATGGAAAAACTAGTGGTTCTAAAATAGCACTTACTTTCTCGCATTCAATAATACATAATACTTTTTATACAAGGTATGTATGATATTTTTTAAATAAATTACAAAAATGATTGAATGTTTGTTTATTTGAAATTTTAGTTATTTGTTTTCTTTTACATTAAGCTCCTCAGAGATTTCAAAAACAAAAACGAACTTCAGGCCAAAATCAAACCAAGTGCTGGTCAGCATGTGCGTAGATGACTAATATATGCATCACTGGTAAACATGTCTTCCGTAGCAGTTATAGCGCAAATCATCTTAAAGACACCATCCTTGCATTTTCCACTGATGTTGGCCTAAAATGCTCCAAGATGAAATCCACATTCATCATTTTTTCCAGGAAACGATTCATCACAATTCAAATGATTCACCATGATTCAGAAGACCCTATCCCTGAACATGGATGAATATAATATAAAACAACATAAAACCTTCTTAGAGTCTTAGGTCTGATATTTAATAAAAGGCTATCCTGAATACCTCACACTAAAATCCTGAAGGTGAAATGCACCAAAAGGCAAAATCTAATGAAAATCATACGTCACTAATCGTAAGGGGCCAATTATACAGTACTTACAAAAACATACATAAATACATGATCAGAGCTAAAATGGATCACGGCATCATATTCTACGATGCTGCAAATAAGGATATTAAAAGAATATTCAACTATCAATAACACTGGTGCCACACATATGCAGAGTCTGACATGCTTAAGTCTGGTGATAAGCATGTTACAGGAAGCTAATTTACTACCCCTGGATAAAAGAAGAAGAAATCTAATTTACAGCGAACTGCGGCAACCCAATGAACCAAATTTACCAGCTTACTGACAGAACGAAACTATGCTTCAAAAAGAAACAACCAAACTCAATTGCTGTACGGACTATACAAATACTAGCACAAATTAGAAACCATTCCACTGATTATACCTATTGGTATCAGTGACTATGTACCATGAACTATGCAGAACATTTAATCTGAGAAGCTGATAAACACTTTCAAGAAGTCAAAAACTCACAACCAAGAGATAAGAGCCAGAATAGGAGAAAGAATTTCCCAAATATCAGAACTACAACAAAGTTTACACAGATGGTCTGCACAGATGCAAGTTGGTGGGATGTGCCGCTGTAACACCAACAAGAGTAATCTCAAGCGAAGTGCCCAACAAGTACTCTGTTTTATCCAGTGAGTTACATGCCATCATCATACACTACACTACATTACATTCTCAAAGGCAGTGAACGCAAATTTCTTATAGTAACAGACTCCAAATTGGCTCTGTTGGCTATTGGAAATGTCTTTACTCTGGAAATCAGTTAGCCTTAGACATTTTTAGTATAAGGGACTCTTAACATAAAAGGAAAAGAGATTGTTTTTGGATGGATCCCAGCTCATGTGGGTATCATCGAGAATGAGTTGGCAGACACATCTGGAAAGAGATATCACAACTTGAAGAAAGAAGTAACCATAATACCACAAACATATCACGCCATCATGAGAAAACTGTAAGAATGCTCAAACATACATGCCCCTCTGATCACTTGGAAAATGGTTGTATTGTGTAATGGGTGTAATGTTTCTATTTACAATAATCATCTTTCTGTGCCCCAGTTTTAAGGGCGACCAGACAATACTTTGTGTCAATAACAACATGACAAAAGTAATAAAGAACAAAGAACAATGCAGTCGTTTTCTCAATCTTTTGAAGGGCATAAACTTGTACAGTGATATATAAGAAAAATGTACAAACTGGTTAATATTGTGATATGAATGTCCCCTCCCCAAGTCTCATAACACTCCACGCACAAAAACAATGTTATTGTGTAGATGTTGCTAATAACCTTTTGCAGTTGATGTGACATAAATATATTAAAAAAGAGCTCAAACGTTTTTTTATTACATTTTCTTGTTTGATAGTATGACGGGCATTCATGTGAATGGCACGGGTCTCATTTTTGTTGAAAACCCTAATTTTACAAAAATTGCAAAAATTCAAAAATTGTTCTACATTCTAATTTCTATCCGCCAAAATTTGTATTTTTATTATATCCATCAAATTTCACTTAGTGGTAAGATTTTTTAGAAGAGAAGATCTTTCAGTAGCTTCCGGTACACCAAAAGAAGTGTAAGAACTCTTGTTAACTTATCACTTGTTTGGAACGAAGTACGCTACACCCAGTGTAACCAACTTGCTCCTTTTCGTCACCCGATCCTCTAAAAAACGTGTGGACATCTGCCTTTAGGCTAACTATGGCTTGAAAAAATGATAAATGAAAATATATCACAAAAAAATGGAATTTCCTTTTAAAACAACTGATTTTTCAAACAAATCAGACAAAAACCTCATAGTTGGCGAACATATAAAACCTGCAAAGGAAAACGGTCATTCAACTGGTGTGGATGAACATGTCAATGCATTTCAAATACAAGTATTTAAATGCTCTCTAACCCTGTTCATTACAAATTGTACAATCTGGTGAAAAAACTAAATATTGTCAAGCAAATATCAACACAAATTTCACAGTTATGACTGCATAATAATACACATATGTTTCAATAATCAGACCTAATTCATAAGTTCTAGAGTCATTATAGAATTCTAATCTGATATTCTCCTAAAACTAGCAGTATTTCAAAAAGGTTTTACATAATTTTTAAAAGATATATGCGTATGTATAACAAAAGTATTGGTTTCATATGTTAAATGTATAACAAAAGATCAAATGTAAATATATCTAAAAATATCCTTAATTTTAGATTACTAATGTGCAAAATTTACATCCCTACAGGGACAAAAAAAGGTTTGGCATAATGGCTCACTTTGGCATATGTCTGGCCAGTTAATAAAATTAATGCAATATTCAATTCCAGTTATTCATTTTTCTTATTCATTGTTTCCCCTTCAGACCCCTGAAAAAATGTATAAGTGAAGTTTTCTACTGTACATGAAAACCATACTTTGCATAAAATACTTTGAACATTTTACATGATGCAGCTCAAGCAGATGAATTCTACACAAAATTTAAGCTTTATGCAATTTTGTTAACTTTTTCACATCTGCTCCAACGTTGAAACATTTCATTCAGGAAAAATCTAACATCCTCTCTAAGCCACCCTGCTTTGAAACTGACTGTGTGATATAGAAAATGTAGAGAAAAGTTTATATATAATTTACAAAATGAAGAGAAAGAAGGAATATTTTTATGTAAAATATTCAATAGCCCAATTGATCCACAATTTTATTATGAAACACTTTTTGGTGACTGCCTAACATCAATAAAAATTGAGAAACAAACAATAATTAGGAAAATCTTAACAATTCACTATTCTTAATTGCTAATAAAATAAAAATATTTTGTTCACTTTAAGTTTACTTACCTTTCTTACATCTTGATAAAACATGTGAAAAAACAATAATGTCTCATTTATGCACTTTCGCAATTTGGCAGCACGATTAGGTCTTGTATAGCATTCTTTCACTTTTTCTGATACATATCTGAAAACATATATGAAATGAAATAAGCAATTTTCAAAAATCTTTTAAATAAAAACAAACATTGTTAACCAAAATTGCACATTTTCTTACAACATAGAGCAGAAGTATTACTTTTAAATATTGACAGAAATTAATATTAAAGAAATGCTTTTTACACAAAATCAGATTCAATAGAATTGCTCGTTTCCAATAATCCAGCAATTTTAAGCAGTTAGAACCAAAAGATAAATATCTCTAGTCGAAATATTAGCATTCCTGTTTCTTCAATAAAAGCGT
Source organism: Gryllus bimaculatus (assembly GCA_017312745.1). NCBI lineage: Eukaryota > Metazoa > Arthropoda > Insecta > Orthoptera > Gryllidae > Gryllus > Gryllus bimaculatus. Next base: position 367,623 of record BOPP01000082.1, read on the forward strand.
GTATTTAGACATGTTGTCCCAAAAGAAATACAGTGGTGTTTCTACTTAGCACAGACGTTCTCTTACAGATATACACTGGTCACCAGAGTAGCTCCGTTTCTCTTGCTATTACCAGACTTTTCTGCCTTAAAAGCATTTACATGGCCAAGCAAGTGTAAAAGGTGAAGTGTTTCAGTTATCACAAATTCAAAAAGCTTGGGTATTGATACTTAGGATTGAGATTGGTCAGACAAACATTCAAACAACTAACCTGATCTGTGGGTGGGAGTACTAAAACGACTTCCAGATACATGGGAATGATCCTTCTTGTACGAATTTGCAAAATCAAGTATGTAAACTAAGGGTTATGTTAGCAATTAATTTCTTCAAGAATACTGGTGGCATTAAATCAGGTCAGACACCTTTCTTCACATTTAACTTTAAAATCACACAATAAATAAAGTTATGAAATGCCCATACAACCCATGTTGACAATAGATTTATTTCCAACGTACTGATATTTAGAGATTATCAACATACACAGATTCAAAAACGTTTGCATGAAGGTTTATGACCTCTTGTCCAGTATGAGCATTTAAATTTTGATAAAACATCATGTTTGGTAGGCCAGCCAGAAAGACACTGGTTTTTGTTTGATGGAATTTTCAGTATAACAATATCTTTTCTATAATCTTCCATATTTTTATTTTTACAAATCATACGTAAATTGAAAAAACTATCAAAATTAAAACTATTTTTAGTAAATGTTTAAGTTTTGTGTGTAAAATATTTTTCTTTCAATTCTTTTTGGCTCATTAGTATACCAGTAGGATAGTTTGACATTTGGATGTCTGGAAATTTGATAATTTTTTTGACATCAATTCCAAACAAAAGTAAAAGGTCCATTTATGATAAACACATTGAATAATTTAACATTCATATATAGAGGTTAATTTCAAACTCAGTAAATTCTTTTTTTTTCTCTTTTCTTTATCTGAAATTTAGTTATCAGTTCCAGGCTAATCTAAGTTTTGTAACCTACCTTCTCAAGTATCTTAAAATGAAAATCCACCTACATAATATCATTTCAAAAAGCTGGTGACGAAAACTGTATATCAATTGTAGACCTATTACAACCTCGAGTATTATACCTAAATTGTTTGAATCCATTATCATTATAAAATTTGGTTATCTGACCCATCCCTTTCTCTCAGAGAAACAATTTGGTTTTCGGAAAGAAAAAAAACTTCGAACTGAACATTGTTAGGTATTCATTTTATCTTACAGGCAATGGATAGTAATTCAGGGTTGACAATAATTAAACTTATTTTAGCAGGGCTTTCAACTCTAATTCTTCGATTCTCGAATCAAAATTCCAGCATATTGAGATGTGGACTACTGTTACAGTGGTTCAATATTTGTCAAACTGGAAGAGTGCAATATGTGGCCAATAGAAATACAACATCTTGTACTATTCAAGATTCATCCTGAGTACCAAAGAGTTATCATTTTGGCCCAATTAAAAAATCCAACAATCCTTAATTATTAAAATTATTAAAAAATTGATAGATCTGTTTTAATCTTGAATCATTGAAAATATAAGAACGGTGTGTCATGTCATTATATTTATTTAATTGCTCATGGAAAACACTATTTACTTTCTTAAAATAAAACAATGCGTAGCCTTAATTTTGGTATTGTCCCTATGCATGTTTAATAATTAAAAATACTTATAGACTTGTTGTCAGTAGAGGCCTATTAGGAATATGGTTGCTTTCTGTTAATGACACCCTTGAACCACTTGGTTAAATCATGCATTCCTTCCCATAAAAACCCATTTTTATTTCGAAATTCAGCAAAAAGAGATTCACACGTGCTTGGTTCCTTTTTTTCCTCTGCTGTCAGCGGTAAGAAACGGCAACAAAATCACTCCAAAGTTTCCAATGCCAAAAATCCAAGTAAACATGAGTAAATTAATAATTCATGAAATAAACCAGGTCACCAAATAGTTGAGAAAACACAAGAAAAGGAAGTACAGTCCAATTAAATAAGACAATGATACAATGAAGCGAAACATAAGAACAGATCATTCTTATTCGTCTGTTTTCACATCTCTCCACGGTTTAGCGGTTGCCATGGAAACTACACCTCACTTATTCCACCCACGAGTTATTCCATGTTTATTGGTAGGCTTTTCACAATAATTCTGCTACTCTTGGCTGAAGCACAGAATACAATTTACATCACATTTATTAACAAGGTCGATAGAGAACAGATGCAGCAAACAGACTATAAAGTAAAACACTGCAATGGTATTGCCATCTGAGAAGAATGTCATATTCTACATGACCTAAGGGTGTCCTTAATTAGTCTCCTCCAGAAAGATTGAAAAGAGGAAGGTCTCTCAAATCCTGGAATTCAGAAGTAAGTAAAGCCACGCATGAAATAAGAATGGAAAATCTATGGGCTGATAGAGAAGGCTGGAACCGCAAAAAAAAAAAAGACAACCGCCAACAAGTGGAAGAGCTGCTAAAAGCAACCAGTGACTATGAATTGGATTTGGTACCCGTGTTTTGCTGTCCTTATAAAACACCTGGAAATGGTATAACATTCCCCCCCCCCTCAGAACTGCGGCAGAATTGTGCCATGGAACTTGATGGCCCTTATACCATTTGTAAGTATGAGATGATCAGATCGATGAGAATATGTCAGATTGAAACGTGATTGGTATCACATCGCTAAGATTATGTAGGGATGTTGCAGATTTAATTTCCCTCAGGAAATTACTCAATGGCAACTTTGATTGCCCTTTTCTGCTTGGACAAATGAACTTAAGTCCAATCATTTAATTCTAGACCAACTGATCAATTTTTGCTTTGTCAGAGCAACAATTTGTATTGAACTTACACACCATTTGTTATCTGAATATTATGTTTTATTTATTGGCATTATGTTATTGCCATAACATATTGTTCATTATGTTAGCACCAATTTGGGCCATATCAGATTGTACTGTTGCCTGTTGTATATTACCCTAAATAAATAAATTTAAAAAATGTACATATGATTGAATGAGTGATGAGTTGATATCTTCCAGAGAAATATAATCACTTTTTGTCAGCGTTTATGGTAAAAATATTAATGTGATTTTGAGCACTGTATATTTTTCACGGTTAGCACCAGTTACTAAATACCAAACATTTGGTGAATCTATTGTTACAATGGACATGGAACATGCTGTAATACATTGGTTATTAGTTGGGGATTACAATCTATCAAATGTAGAATGGAACATTGAAGAGAATTCATCTTTTCCTGTTCTTGACAACACTACTTCATGCAAGAGTCTGTGTTCATGCTCTTACTGAGTCGTTATCTAGTATTAGTTTATATGAACTTACCTCTTTAAAGAATCACAATTTGAAGTTCTCCTTGATCTCACATTTTCAAATAGAGATGTGCACAGTGTTTTTGCTGGGATTGAATGCATAGCGACTGCTGATGCGTATCATCCCCCACTCTGTATTGATTTCATTTCAGGAAAAGATGAATAAGTCTACTCTGTATGATTATTGGTTTCACGACTTTAAATCTGGCAATTATGATAGTATTGTTATATTTTTAGCCAACTTATATTCTTATCTACTAACGAGAAATGATTTATGTGGGGCGGTGTTAATATCGGAATTTTACTATGTTGACTTTTGTATTGAACTGTATGTTCCATTAAAAAGTGGAAGAAATTCTAGTTTTCCTATTTGGTACAGTGGTGAGCTCATTTCATATCTTGTACGCAAAAAAGAGGCTCACTTATGTCACATTAAAATAGATTTGCTTATGCATTATACCTTATTCTCTAATCTGAGACACTGTTGTTAAGAATTAGCCAACTGTGATTTTGATAATTATAATACTCAAATTCAGAAGCAACTGAGTCCAAAGTATTTTTAGAGATTTATGAACTCAAAGAAAACCTGAAATTCTCTGCCATATTTATGCAGAGAAATAGTATGTCTTTTGTTGACAGTAAACCAATTGCTAATGAATTTGTGTTCTATTTTTCTAATTTTTAAACTCGTCCATTGAACCAAGTTGGTAATTTTCCTCTCCCATTTCAAACTCCCAACACAAGCAATAGTACTGAGATTTCTGTTTCTGAAATGTATTTTAAAATTCTTGGATTCAATGTGGGTATGGGTACCAGTTCCAATGAAATCCCATCAGTTTTTCTTAAAAACACCAGTTTCATTTCATCTTAAAATTTAAACTTTTGTTTGACAGATCTTTATTGGAAGGCTCCTTTTCTGAGGTAAGGAAGTCTTCCTATATTATTCCAATCTTTAAGCCTGGCAACAGAAGCAATATCTTTAATTATCTTCCAATTTCAATTTTAAGCAATATACCAAAACTTCATGAATCCATTGTTTCTGATAAATGGAAACTGTTAATCTGTCCTTTTCTGTCTGAAAGACAATTTGATTTTATAAGCAAAAGAGGTTATGATGCAAACATTGAATACTATACCCAATACATCTTGGAGTCACTCGAAAAGAATTGGCAAGTTGATTGCATCTATACAGATTTTAGCCAGGTTTTTTGATTCAATGAATTACATGTTACTAAGATAGAAATTTGCTATTTATAATGTTTATTAATGATTTATATCTTGTTCTTGATAATAAGGTGGAGTTTCTATTTTTCACAGATGATTGTAAACTTTTTAAATCAGCAGTTAAAGTGATGTTCTTTATTAACAAAATGCCTTCGACAAGTTAACTGTGTGGTGATCAAACAATTATCTTAATTTACATTGCATATTTCTATTGTGTAATAAAAAGTGCAAAGGCAGATTAACAAGATCCATAGAGAACTACGTCAATTGGATTATGAAGGAAGATGTGTTCCGTTTGTAAGATATGTGTACAACAGCTTGTTGCTGCCACCATTGATAAATATATAATAAATATACTGATAAGTGTTAGTGGAACTTTCACTAGATCAAGGTCAAGTACACTGTTTAACTATGATATTAACTATTAAAATAGGGTGTGTCTTACATATGCGAGATCTTAAGAGTTATTTTTGACTTGAAAATGTCATTTCTTGAGCACATTCAGTTCATTATAAATAAATAGAACAGACAACTGGGTTTTTCATTCGAAGAACTTGCGTTGGCTTTAATTCATTTCTTACTTTGAAAACTCAATACACTATGATTGTCAGACCTGTACTTATGTTTGTTGTTGTCCTGCCTATCAAGTTCACATTTAGTTTAAACCGTCCTTCAAACAGTTCAACACAGATTTTCCAGGATGTATTCTACGCATCAAGGATTGCCCGACCCATCCATTAATCATAATTACAGCAATATTGCAACTGCTTTGAACATTCCGTCTCTTAGAAATTATATGATATATTTTTGTTCAAGCTCATCAACTCACATATCGAGTGTATATTATTAAATCAGATTCAGTATAAAGTTACTCCGGCTACTATCAGAACCATATCTATTGTGTTACTATGTACAATAGTGTTATACTGCGAACAATCAATTAGATAGAATGTATAAATTATGGAATACATGTTACATTTGACATTGTTCATACGGATTATTATGCTTTTATTAGTACGGCAAAAGCTCATATTTTGCATTATAAATGAGTTTATATGCCACGATCATGTGAGTTAAATAAGTACATGATAAATGACTGTAAAAATATATAAATAATCATTACCTTTTCCTTGTTATAACAATGTTTTAATTTTTGTTATCTTGATTTTTGTACTTGTAAAGTTTGTTACTATGCATGTATCTTATTTTTTTGTAAAGGGTTCATCCCATTTATTGAAATAAAGATATAATTACACAACCATTATAATTGAGAGTGTCAGCACAATAGTGGCCTAACCCTCATTTTTGGGAAATTGGGTTATCTGTGATAATTACATCATCAATGTGTTATTGTTTGTTTGAGAGTGTGTGTGTGTGTGTACACCAATTACACACAGAGTAATACCAAAAAACAAGTTTTTGTACTCGGCTCATAATTACATTACTTTGTGCAATAGCAGCCTAAAAGGCATTGGCCTCAACTACACTATTAAAGACTGTCCTCACAGTATTTATGGGGATAGGAATTTGTTCAAACAGTAACAATATTTGTTTACTTTACACGTAAAATTTTAATTTATCTTCCAGAATAATTCATAAATAATATTAAAAGTTAATTCAACCAGGACTGTATTAACATCCATTCATGCCCTCCATTGCTTGTTGGTTGTGTGGATGCATATGGTAACCATGTATGAGATTAAGGGCCGAATTTATAGTCATCTCTTACACTGAGTTCCTGTAAGTGGACGAATCGTATTCATAAACAGCCCTTGAGTGAAATCTTAAGTGAGCACTCATTCCTATAAGCAAGGCAGCCTGCTCCCTTAAGTGTCTCTTATGGCTCCCTCGCATTGTCAGTCGTAACCAGTTTAGGTTAAACTACGCTGCATTCATCGACTATTGAATTCGTTTTGCCGGTGTTTGTATAGTGTAGTCATTTGTGAAATGTGTTATGGAAAATTACTTCAAAGATTATTTTGAGTTTTATACTCAACACATCCTGTGAAATTCAAAGAGATGTATTAGAGATATGAGCAATCCATTGGAAATTTAGAATGATGAACAATTCCGAAACTGGTTTCGTTTCAATAAAACTACTGTAGTGGATACACTTGTGCCGATCGACGAAAGTCCCAATGACTAAAAAAGGATTGCCGATTTCCCCCTTATTAAAAGTTCTTGTTGCATTAAGATGTTATGCAACTTCATCCTTTTAGGAATGATTCCAAAGTTTTAAACTTTTATTCATTTCTGATTTATTTCTGAAGACCTATTATAAGTTATGAATTTGCCATATGAATAACAAGTGTAGTCATTTAAATTGTTGTAAATGAAATTTATGTTAATACTATATAGGGTTGACGTTTTTAATTACATGAAATGTTAATAATCCATTACCAATATTGGCAGACTCATGTTCATACCATGCTACCATACCGCCACCTTATGTTCATTAGTTATACTAGAGCATAAGTTAACGTTGTTAACTTATATAAATAAGTTAACGAATCAATTGAAACTGGTGTTAAGTATTATATTACAATCCAATAATGCACATAAATAATGTGTAGAAATTCCACAAGACTTTGCAGAAATTCATTAAAATTTTGATACAATGCTCATGGATTATATTTTTTTTACGAATCATTTCGTATTATTAGGGATTTGTAATAAATATATTTTTAAAATATTAATATGTTACAAGTGTGAAATAGACATTGAAATTATATGAGAATCATAGATTATATTGTTACAAATCTGCTTGTTATTAGTGATTGGTAGTAATCACATTAATAAAATATTCCAATATCAAAACATCTTGCCTGTATGAGGACATATTAGAGGTAGAAGAAGTATTTCGTCATGCGTGCAATGTCAACTCTACGTTGGAGTGTCCGCCCCCTGTTAAATTGGGCGCTCTTTGTACAAGATGAAATACGTGTGTAAACTCAGTTGCCAAGAACTTTGAAACAGCTGCCATCAATGCCATTTTGCCACATTCCCCTTCCGCTTAAGGGAACACTCATTCCAATGAACTCTATGAAATACGAGTGCCTATAAGTGAACACTTTATTTTGAGAAAGCACTTATCACTTAAGGGTTTGCTTATCCTATAAGTGACGACTATGAATTCGGCCCCAAGATTAGGTTTCTTTGCTTAATGTGTAATAGTGACAAGTACTGAGAGATCTGTAGAAATAGATGAAAGAACTGGAAGTATAAAAGGTATGTACTGTATGAGCTATTTCATCCTATTTTTAGAGTATCCAATTTTAATTTTTAGGTTTCTTTCAGTAAAGTGCAAATTGGGACCAGAGTGCAACAATTCTGATAACGAAGAATCTAATGCACATGGCAAGGATGAAGTCCTTACTAATAAGACTTTACAGTGTTTTATCAGATACTACAGAATCTAGTCTGACTACATCCAGTTTTAGCATTTTAGTTGCAAAGCAGACGATTAAGAGAGAGAAAATGAGTGTACAAGGAACAATGTGGAAACGGAACATTCGAAAAGAAAAGCAAGCCAAGGATGAAAAACATGTAATGTAAAAAAGTTCCAAAAAGTTTCCCATGATTGGATAGTGTCTGTGTAACAATGATTGTCACGAGATTATCAGACCAGCACAAGCAAAAACCATCAGTGTTTCAACAATTTAGGAAGTTTTAACATGCAATCTGAATACATTTTTTCTATGGTGAAGCTTGTTCCTTCGTTGTGTTAATATGCCCACACTAGCGATTCAAGATGACAAAGAAAAAGAACATCTTTTCTACACAATAAAGATGGCCCGAAGTGGAAGTGTGTAATATGTATTTTATGATATGTAATATTTTGCAAATTTTGGATGGCAGAATTACGAGAGTTCAAAATAAAAGTATTTATTAGTCTTCACCTACTGACAGAAAGGGGAGTTTCTTTTATATAAATATTTAAAAAAATTATATTCTGAAGTAGGATGGCAAGATTGGGGAAACACACCGAAACTTAACATTATCTTATGTTCACTTCAAATAAGAACAAATAAAATACAGCAAAGTAGACGAGAATGTGGAAATTCATATTGATGCTTTTGTAACTATTATTCATCAACATATTTTATGAAATTATAGCTAATGTTTAATTTCCATGATAATATATTCTCCAAAACAAATTTCCATTCTGTTGCACTTTCTTAAAACTTGGAAGCAACAGGTAAGATATGAATTTGTTTGTCCTAATTAATTTTAACTATTATTCTGCAGACATCTCTCTCTAGGTAAATATTTTTCTTGTTTCCTAAGCAACATTTTTGATTAACTTAGTCCCTCAGGGGATATTTTTTCCTCTTTTTTATCCCACAGAATCTCTCATATGACATTGGTCAACAATTTACTAAGTGGAACAAATATTTTTATTCAAAATTAAAAATTAACTATAAATTTCATCAAAAAATTAAATATATATATGTAAAGTTACCAACAATGTTCTACATGAAGCGTGAACTTTGTTTCTCACCACTAATCAGCCAACAATTGATAAAAAAAAATATTTTACAATATTAAATAAGTTGTAAGTCAAGTCTTTACTTAGGTAATGACTGAAATTGTCCTCACATGTCAATGACAATGGCTGCTACTTAGCCAGTATTGATTTGCCACAGATAATATTCATATGCTTGAACAATTGCAGGATTAGTTTTGGGTATAGAATGTGTCTGGTATTAATGGAATATCCCCCCAGAAGTACAATGCTTGCTTATCAAATCATCTAAAAAATTTACAAGAAACGTTTCCTTGACTTCAATGGAAACCTTTTCTTTAATTCACTCCCCTTTTTTTCTTTCGATTAGAGACTGTTGTTAAATTAATAGAAAAAAGTAGAGGCCAATTACAATTTGTTTTAGTAAATAACATACACAGTAGGAAATTTTTAAAAGCTTCCTAGTAAAACTGTCACTAGTGTTGTTGGATTTTATGAATATCGTTTTTCAATCAATCTTTCTTCAGTAACATGTAGAATATACTACACACTCAGTAACTAAGGGTATTTACTGCCATCTGTATAGACATAATTTGATCAAATCACAAGAAACATACCCCAGGAATGTTGTGATCAGGTTCTCCAATTTCTTGATACTTTTGCAACCTAACGCAGAACGACACGATTCCTCAAATTTTGGGAGCCATGGGTATGACGTCTGCTCATTACTTCCTTCTTGGTTACTTGTGGCTGCCATTTTTTCCACTTTTAATTGATCATTATTTACACTTACATCAGCTCCATTCAAACAGGCATTAATTCCATTCACCAGTGCTGATACACCTGTTGTAAAATATTGTACAATTGCATGAGAACTAGATAGGCAATAAAAATTCCAAACATGCAACTTTCTTCATCCTTTAATATAAATAACTCTTAATTCTTGTAAATAACGTTATACTAAACACTTTTATATTACTCCCGAAATAACGTCTAACAAAAGTTCACAATGTTGCAATGTAGACATTTTATTCACACGATTTTACAACTTTAACCTTCAGAGGCAAAACTGCTTACAAAATCCAGGGCGCTAAAATGAATTGCAAAACTCCTACTCTATTTATTGCTTACAAGTTATCAAGTGAAAACAAAATTCGAAATGTAAACACTAGAAGGACAGCTATCGCAGACTAGTTTATAATCAGCAAGTCACGAACATAGAATTGAAATTTAAGAAAATGGTATATTCTTTCGACAAACAACTCTTTTCTAGAGACTGTTCATCAAGTGCAACATTCCTAGCTAATAACAACATATGAACAACATACGCCTTTTGTTGCAAGAAAATGGCAAATGGCCGATTCGTACTCACTGGTTCTGTTTTCTTCTCTCAAAAACAGCGTGTCCTGTGAACTTGACACCCGGGATTCTTGTGAATGCGTCATCCTCCTCGCCTATTGAACATTTAAAAATTAAAACATTTAATGAGGAAAAATATACTCCAAACACGAATATTACTACTCCCCCACTCGCTCATAGACCCCTGCATCCTCCATAGCAAGTCTGCCCTGATCACTTAGTACGGCTCGGGAAGACTCGTTTCACGTCATGGAAAATTTTCCATTAGACACACAAATAATAATCATGTTTAATGTAGGTAGAAAATAATAACATATTTAATAATAATACAATGCCCTTTTCCTAACTATCAAGGCGTAAAACAACAAAATTACTTCGCTACGCCCGACATTCTAGAATACCATCATGTCGGTAACAACATGTCGGATCAGGGAAGTGCTCATGTGAAAAAGTGAGCGAAAATACTACAGCGCGTGAATAAAGAGACTTTCTGACTTCTCCTTTTAACCCTGCATCAGATGATTCACGTCTGTTTGATGAGTTTACAACAAAATAGCGTCGATATAAAGAACATGCAAAATGGAAAATCACCAAAGGGAAACGTCAGTACCAAAGCAGAGAATTAGGAAGTAATAGTAGACATCAAGAAATGCTTTCATTGTCAATTACTGTTAAGAACATACGTTTCAAAGTATCCTGAGAATAATTAGAATTTAAACATATCTCTCCATAACGTTATTACTCACTTATTCGTATTGCTAATTCATGGTAATCGCATCCTTCCTATAATCGTTGATAGAACGAAATTAAATCATTAAATTTAGTTTACTCACTTCATACGTTTCTATGTAGCGCATTGTGGTTGAATATACCATTCTTTATATGTACAAATAATCACCTACACGACACACTCGCTAAACATCAGCCACATACACCTTGCACACGAAGAAATACATTACAGTGTGACCACTATTTCAAACACAAAAATGATATACAAGAGTGAAGTACAATATAATAGTTACATTCTTTAGTTCCTAATATAATTACTCATTTAAGCGTTCAATACCAATACCTGAAACAAAATTATTCACATTTGATAATATTTTTATTAATTATGTGAAAATACCACAACTCTCAATAGCCGATCAATAGTTCGACGGTCGCGCGGGAAATTAAATTTTGTCCTTGATAATGACCGCCATTCATCGAATTGTAGAAATAAGGAGTTAGGACTAATTTGCTAAAAATTCGATGTCTAATAAGTTTGTTAAAAACATCAAAATGTGTAACTAGGAACTTACAGTCTCATTACCACACGCATCTAGGTGCATAACAATATAGTGCATATTATAATGCTAATATATTCACCTTCTACAATGCGAAACCAAAGCGCGCCCCGATTCCTGTCGTTCCATTTCTTCAAACTGCTTGCCATTATTATACTGTAGAAAAAACTAACATTTGTTTCCTTCCTCTCTAGCTCTAACCTAGTCTTTACGGCAAATTGCAACTTATCGGATAAACCTGGTTTTGTTATTTAAATTTTCAGACATTAGCAATTAGACACATTTAAGATTCATGAAGGATATGTACTGAAATACATTTAGATTTTTAGATTTATTTAGTCAAAAAACAGTAAAAACTGTGTGACGTAAGGGAAAGATCATCTGCGCACGTTTTCTTGAGTTCCAGAATTCTTTCCCATCATTTTAACTCAAAATAGTGAAAGGATCAGTATAAGTTAAAGATAAATAAATAACAATAAAATTTAAAAAGCATGATATTGGCAACATTTGAAAAACATTAGACATTTTCGTTCCCGATAAACATTTTTTTTTTTTATGATCACTATGGTCTCTTAATTGTATAGAACCAGTTATGAAGCAGAAAAGATTTTACTTTAAACTTGAATTTGTGTACCGACTTCAATTGTTTAATGTCATCTGGAAATGTGTTGTAAAGTAACATACATGGATTGTATGTGGATTTCTGGTAGTGAGCTGTTAACACAGACACTTGATATCTGTGATTTCTACGACATATGTAATTATAAATATCAGTATTGCATGAAAATATGTCCCCATCGTTAAGTCAGTTTTGATAAATATTTCAGTTTCTTAAATAAATAGGCACGGCAATGGTAAGATTCCAAGATCAATGAAGAGAGGCTTGCAGGGATCACGTGGATGGCATTTGTTCATTATAACATTATTTCACTAACACTGTTTTTTATTATTGTTATTATTATCATTATTGGAAGGAGAAATGCCCTCATATTCCCACCAACAATTGTCTGGAAGCCAAAGATCATTTATATTATTTATTATGTGTTTCTTGTTGAAAATATGATGCAATTTATCACATGTTTGTTATAATTTGTATTTTTACAGTGTCTTTGGCTTCTGATAAAAAAAGAAATCAAAACTATTTGCTTGAAAATTGAACATTTAGAAAACTTTCTTGAAATATTTGCAATACTTTAGGTATAATTTATTTTAATGTATTACTGTGTTATAGGTTTTGTCAAAGAACAAATTTTGATGTGAGCAACTCATTTTTCTGTTTACAGAGCTAGTAAAATGAATGATTTTGTTTAAATGAATGCGCATACTCATGTCTGGTTTTTAGGGCAGATCATAAAAAAAATTGCTTTACATTACCAACATTTTGACCCTTTTATTCAGCTAATCAGTTAATTGTTATTTATTCATTTAAAATATTATTATTATTATTATTATTATCATTATTATTATCACACGTTTATTAATTTATTAAAATCATCAATAAAATTCAAATTTAATTGGTGGGTTCAGAAGATGCTTGCTCCCTTCCTCCTTGGCAATGGATGGGATGCTTTCTGTTTTAGAATTGTTAGGATTAACTTGAAGCATTCCAAGTGGAAGATGAGAATAATCCATTTTCGAGAAATAAATGAAACAAGTTTGAACAAAATGAAGACACAAGTTTGAAACAAATGAAACAAACGTAATCCATTTGTAATGCAAATAAGTTTTCTATTGCAGGAGAATGAATAATTCTAGTTTTAAAATGTTGCCAACCATTGTTGTTGGGGCCTTTACTAATAATTCAATGCTTATTAGTATACTTCTCCCTCACAAAACACAAACAATTTTCACTAAATAAATAAATAAATAAAACAAAACTTGTTCACATTGATGGTGTATTTTTTCATAAATGAAAAACTGATTTTTAACAAATTTTTACTACTAATACTTATAATAATAATAATAATAATAATAATAATAATAATAATAATAATAATAATTATTATTATTATTATTATTATAAATTAAAATGTTATGCAAACAAACTTTAGTTTAATGGCACGTTTACTGCAGTATAACAATGATCAGTCTGTTATAAAACATAAGAATTCCAAGATCTTTAATTAACAAAATTTGTGTCATTTACAAACAAATTTCATGCACAGGGCAACTCTTTAAATTTTTTATAGTCCTTTTCATAAATACATTGATCAGCAACTTCTGCTTGATAACACATGCAAACCAATTTATAATTAGGTTGATTTAAGAAAGAAAACATTCACATCTTTTAATAACTTCGTATCAAAAATACATGCGAAATGAAACTTATACAACTCCCTTGACAACTTAAACCACTTTCATTTTTCAGTAAACTCGTTTAAACTGAAACTTTCAATAACTTTTTTAACCACAATTAATACATAAGATAATTTTAACAAAATGAATAAAAACAAAACAAAATCATTTCTTACTTCTATAATGATATTACACAATTCTTTGAAACTCCAAATTATATCTACTTAACAATAGAACATTGCAGATTTGCTTCAAAATAAAGAATCACCTCTCATTCAAATTCCACCATTAATTACAATGCGATTTACAATTACAATTAATAGAAGGGGAATATTATAATGCTTGCTCTCTTAAATCAGGTTACTCAATATAATAAAGAGCCACTTCTTTTAATTTACTGGATCAAGAAAAATAATGCATAAGTATGCATATTCACATTAAAAAGAGTCAAGTCTTAAATTCACAATGAAGGAAATGTTTCAAATAACTTGCACATTTTACACAATTTGAAATATTTATTCAAAGAATGAGTTTTTAGCATTTTCCCCACATTTTCACAATACTTAACTAGACTTTTACATACAAAACCGTCCATAATTGTATCAACTACAACTTCTTTGGAGAAACAAAAATTTCATATTTGTTTACAAAAATATACTATTAGGTAATACTATTTTTAGCCCATTGTTTGACTTCAGTAGGTAAATTTTGATAATTTTCAATGCCTACTAGTATCTCATTTGGAAAGAGAGCTAGCCTGAACATTTGATACTCTTTCAGATTTGAGAGATTTGCACCTTTCACAGGTATGATTAATTCTAGGTTTGCAATATTTTCAAAAGCTTTCATAATCACAGAACGATCAGTTGTATAATCAAGAGAATTTTGATTAATGAATTTAAAATACATTCGGAGTAGCATTTCAAAATTAAATGGTTCCTCATCATATATTTCAGAGTGTTGTTTCATTGCAATTACAAGGCATAATTCAAGAACTGATAAACTTTCTAGAATTTTACATTTTCCATCTTGCAGCATCAAGTTGAATACTTCTTTAAAATCTGATAAAGACAAAGATCTATGACCATTTTTCAATCTGGATACTACCAAAACCAAAAACATGCATAAATGCTTTCCTGAAATATTAATATGATTTAGATACTCAACTATAGATAGTAATTCACTTGAATTACATAGTGATTCCACTTCATTATTCCAAGCATGCACTACTGATGGTTCAAACTTCAAATTTCCTAAATGAGGCAAACTGAGCAATTCTTGACAATGACACAAAAGTTCTTGCAATCCAGATTTCTCTCTTTTAGGGAATAAGTAAATTTGTCGATTAGAAAACCTTGACTTAACTCTCTTTTCCAACAATTCTACAACATCAAGTCTGGAAGTCAATCCCACAACACACAATGGAGCTTCAGCTGATTGTGCAACATCAAATAAATTATACAAAAGGGTTTGTCTTGAGCGACAACAAAACAGGTCAAACTCTTCTAATATCATGATAGTTGATTTAGTCTTCTCCCGATTACCAGTTTTTAAACAAGCAAGAAAAAAAGACAAGTTTTCTGCCAAAGATCCAAATGTTCGTCCTTCACATACATTACTCAAATTCATCTGGCAAGCTATTGCCTTCAATGACACGGAATCATCAGTATGAATCAGTCCATTTAAATACACTATGACAGCTGATTCTTGAAATTGCTTCTGATGTTCAAGTTCTGATAAAACATTCTTCACTATCATAGATTTCCCACTTGATCTGGGACCAATTACAAGAGCAGAATTACTTTCACCATTGTTCACAGTTCTTTCAAATAAATTTTTTAGTTGTATCTTCTCCTTTCTGTGTTGATGTAGACCAGGTGCAAGTTTCAACAACCTGCATTTGATATATTCTCTGCAGGCAGCAAGGCTGGTATCCTCAACCACATTCATCTTGAAAAAAATACTGAACACACAAAAGAATGGGCATAGCAATTACTAAAAGTTAGTAACGCTAAATGTAATACTACACCATAAAAGTAATTATTTATACATTAGGTGCTATACTACTACAGTAAAGATCAAAATTAATATTCATATATTATTATGAATACATAGATGAAAATCCTTTAATACAATGATCCTACATTTCATGTTCACAAAGAAACACAACTAAAATTTTCTGTCAGTTATACCAACTTAGGTTTTATGGCATACTTCAACTTGATGCAGTAGTTATAACATTATCCATATAAAATAAGTTAAAAATATTTAAAAGACATTTTGAGAATAACTAGTACACCAAAAAATATTTTTGCCAAACAAATGGTCCCAAAATGCAAATAAAGCAACTATCCACAAAGCCCAAAAAACACTTGTAAACATAAGCTTCTGCACACGTACACACACCAAAATAATTATTTCACAAAAAAATTTTTAAATTTTGGCGAGACAAACAATACATGGAGTCCTATGGATCAGCCCACACATTCATTTAATGATGATAATCAATGATGGTCAACCACATATTGATTGGAACAGCATTTCATCTCCAGACTAGATATTCAGGAATAAAATACACGTAAATGAGAGAAAAATCCTACAGAGAATGTACAAAGAGGAATGGAGTATATGATGGATTGATAAATGTTGTAAACATTTTTTTGTTACTAATTTACAATAACCAATTTTACTTAACAATAAAAATCACTTAATTGTACATCTGAAATTGTATTTGTACATTCTTATTTTGCCTATTTGAGCTTCTGATGCCTATTTTTGCCATTTTGCCTTATTTTTCCTTTTTTCTCATTATTATAAGATTTTAATTTTGCTTTTTTTTTAGCTTCTGATGCCTATTTTTTGCCTTTTTTCTCATCATTTTGCTTATTTTTTCTCCAGACATCCATCACAATCAGGTTGGATATATATACCTGCAAACCTGGACAACTTAAGACGCAGTCATGTTTTGTCTTCCTGTGAACGCAGTCACTGAGCTAAAAGTCTGAATGGAAAAGGGAGTAGATACCAAACAAGATTTTTAATTTTTTCATTGACGCTGTCAGGCTTTGTTTGCTCATGAGCAATCCCATTCTACTTTTGAGAACTACCACCAATTATTTTGTGGACATCTCTCTGTATGTGATATACCATTATCAGTGTTGGCAATAACAGTAGTGCGAAGAACGAAAAAAATGAATTCCATTTTCACTGATAGCATTTCAAGATTCAAAAGGGAGTTCACAATCACAAAGGGAGCATTTTGAAGAGACAACGTTGCAAGAAAAAGAAATTCGTAACCATCGTACCACATAATCATGAGGAATCAACATCACAAAGAAAAGTTTGTTTTTCTTACATATTAAGTGATAATGTATATTTTAAACTTTTAATAATTTTAATTATTAATGTTTTACTATTTTTTTACATATTAGTTTTCATTGCTTACATAGTCTTTTTGCACCCCTATTTTACTTAGAATAAATCCTTTTTTTAATGCCCATTTTAGTAAATATGAATACCTTTTTGTCTGCCTATTTTAGGTAAAATAAATGCCTGAACTTTCGTCTCTAGTCATGAGAGTCAAAGTACTCAGCAAATATTTTTACTGTTTCTATACAGTTCAAGAAAGACATCAGCTTGCATCTGCTTTAACATTGACATATTATCTACTATTCAATTTCACTTTTTTGGTTCAAGATTATTTCTTTTAAGAAATAAATCGGCCTAAAATATTGATCTATACAATACAAAATCCAGGCAAACAAGAATGAGAAGAATGAATTTTCTTGAATTTTTAACTACTATCATTACAGAATGAGCTAAAACAATAATATAAGACTAACCAGACATATGAACCTGAACACACTGGTGAAAAAAAGGCAAATGCCCCAACTTCCTAATACAACAGGATTAAGGGACCATGAGGCACATTTCATTAAAATGCAGGGCCCCTCGTGATTATATATTTATCAAAATTAAGACATTAGTTGAAAGAATGAGAGAAAATGGGACAGAGAATAATGAATATAAACTACAAATAAGCATATTTCCATCAAAGAGTAAAAACAGGGATTAAGGTGGAAATAGTTATTAATAACAAAGTATCAAAAGAAATCTTATTTACAATACAAGATAGGAGAATTAATAAACAAGGATATTAGGCTAAGTTATAACTTTACTATTGATTACAAACAATCATTTAAAATTTTAACTACAACAAACCATTATTTTAAATTTGACTATGCATTCTGTGAAAGATTACAAACCAATGTAGTTAACAGGTTTTGGATTAGCTTTTAATATTACTTACATTACAAAAATGATTATTGTTTTCAATAGTGGGTGTTGGATAATTAGATCATTTGTATCTTAATAATGATTACAAAATTGATCTAAGTTTAGTTCGAGTTTATTCAACAAAGTGGATATATTATACTATTTATTTTCCATTTTTTTGTGAACTACGTTTCTGTAACATTTACAAAGAGTGACAAAAGCCCTGTGGCACATGGTACATGTGCCTCCATTTTAAACTGGCCCAGGTAGGCATACCGTGTACTTTGTCAGAAGTGATGAATAAGAGGATGAATAGGAGGCAACTTGCAAAACATTCCAAGCCACTGGCCTTTTAAAACTTACACTCACTTATTTTTACTTGAATCACTTATTTAATGTGAATCAAAGAATAAGTAAAATATACCAAAAACACTGACTGCTTTTATTATTGTATCTCTAATTTCATTATGTAAAATGAAAACTATGTATTGTAAACACAAAGCACTTGTATCTCATATACAACATTATAATACAAAGCTATTCAGTTTTGATAACCTCCACAACCCCCAAATTTTAAAAAGCTATTTCTACAAACTTCAGATTATTTTGATTCTCATAATATTGTTTCGTAGCAAATTCTCTTTTCTTATTTGTCATAATTTCTTTGATTTGAATGAATATTCACTTTGAATAAACGAGACATTCTCACCTGTTTTAATGTTATTACACAAGTAATTTGGTGTTAAGATGTTGTGGTGTGTCATTAAATATCACTGTCTACTAATGACAACAATCACACCCAAATCTGAAAACACAAATATGGAGCATAAATTCATAAAATATTTATCAAAGAAGCAAGAATAATATTAGTTCTAGAGGAAAATTAAAAACATAATTAAGTAAACATGAATCCTTATTTTCCTTTCTGCCAATTTCCAAAACAATAATTCCTCTGAGAGACATGTATCTACTCTGGCACAGAAATGTAAAGATCAATAAATACCACTTTGAAACCAAAACAAATACACAAAATCATCCACAAACAGTACACAATATTAAGGTGAAAAGCCTGTCATTTCAAAATGTATTATTTTCAATTTACAACAATTTATCATTGAATTTGCATACTCCGAAATAACCACAAGGTATTTTTTTAAAACTTAATGAAGATTCTCCAGAATTATTAACCATGCCCTGTGATACTCAAAAGTATTTATATTTCATTTTAAAAATCATAGAAAAGGCTTACATCTTTACAATGTTGAGTTATATATTACCTAATTCTCAAAATTATTAACGCGATGTAGTAGTTTAAAACAAAACCTTACAAATCGTTAAAAGCGGACAAATATTTATTTCATCGAATGTTGACATAATCATACTCTATTATGATGAAATTCTATTCGAATACAAAAGTCGCACACAGGCAGAGGTATTACTTAATCATTAAAGATGGGCTCGGTGACGTACCACTGACCTGCTATACTGAGCAGACACTGATATGATATTCTGCGATTGACATCATATGTCAGCTACATACCCATATCACACATGTCTGCCCGCTCTTACCACTCTCAAGTAGTGAAGGCATCCGGCTTACGACCGCACATCGCGTCTGAGTTTAGCCTGGTTTAGCCGTGATAGTTGTTTTGATGGGTGTGTTGTCACAAACTTCCATATACGCGCCAGATATTTCGCGGTCATAAAATTATGATTGGTTCCATTTCCCCAAAGTTTTGCGAGCGGGAATTTTCCTTGGATTTCCGTTAGGTGCGCTCCAATGATCAATCTTCAATACATTAGAACATATCGTAACTAGTGGGGGCTAGACGGGCTAAATGGCACAGACTTTCTCGTACAGGTTACTTATGTAAATTCTTTGGTCTGGACTTGCTTTTCGATATTGCCCAACGAGCTAGAATATACTACGGGATAGTATATTCCAGTTCGATATTGCCTCATCCATCATATTACCAGCTGCCAATTATCGCTGCCAACAGTACATTTTTTTAAATTTTCTCCATTTTTCGGTTTCCAAACGATAAAACCGAAATATTACTTTAAGAATATTATAGTAGAAGAGTAAAACCTCGACATATAAGGACATTTTCGTTACGAAATTTCAAGCCGTTTTAAAGAAAATGGCGTTTTTAATAAGTATTTAAGGATCGTCCCATGGGCATTAATACAATGTTTATAAATTTATGAATTTATACAGTTTTGTTCCTGGTAATACTTCTGCAAGATGATCGATTATTAATTTTTCACATAACTTATATTGTCTTGTATACACAAGTGCATTCCGATGGTTTTCTGCTCACGCAGGGGGCAATTTTAAATACTGTTTTTTACGTGCGAAACGGATATATCTATTACTCTCTGGTGCAAAATTCAGGCCAGTGAAATATGAAATTCAGGCCAGTGATTCGTTTTTCACATATCATCGCGTGATAAAGGTTGCAGCACTTGTTGCACATTTTGCATTTACACTGAAAATTTGGCTCGTGATGAACTCTTACTACAGATTCTGTGATGGAAACTGTGTACAGCGAATCGCGTCATCATGTGTGAGTTCATGGTTGGCTCGTTTCTTGTCGGATGTTGTCATTGTGTCTGTCGAGTAGAATTATTTCCATATTCCAGCTGCCTCTCAGGGCTTGCTTTCACAGTGGCATTATGTCACTGCTGCTGTCTTTCTCGGTCGTGCCGCTGGTTGTCGCATCATCAAGTAGTACTTGATACGGTCGCAATGCGACATTTAGCGGCACGACAAAGAAATACAAGAAATACAGTTACATAATGCCACTATGAAAACGGGCATTAAGGACCGGTTTTATGGATGGAGCTGTATCAGAGACATAAACAGCCCTTGAGTGAAGTCGTAAGTGAGCACTCATTCCTATGAGCGAGGCAGCCTGCTCCCTGATGGATTCTCGCATCGTCAGTCGTAACCAGTTTAGGTTATACTTTTACGGAGATTTCACCGACTATTGAATTCGTTTTGCTGGTGTTTGCATAGTGTAGCAAGTTAAAACGTTCCATTTGTGAAACATGTTATGGAAAACGACTTCAAAGATTATTTTGAGTTTTATACTCAACACATCCTGTGAAATTCAAAGAGATATATTAGAGATATGAGCAACCCATTGGAAATGTAAAATGATGGACAATTCCGAAAGCGGGTTCGTTTCAATAAAACTACTGTAGTGGATACACTTGTGCCGATGATCGACGAAGTCTCAATGACTAAAAGAGGACTGCCGATTTCCCCCTTATTAAAAGTTCTCGTTGCATTAAAATTTTATGCTACTTCATCCTTTCAGGAATGTTCCAAAATGTTTAACTTTTATTCATTACTGATTTATAAGCCCTATTATAAGTAATTATGAATTCGCAACTGAATAACAAGTGTAGTCATTTAAATTGTAAAATGAAATTTATCTTAATACCATATGGGGTTGACATTTTCAATTACATGAAATGTTAACAATCCATTACCAATGTTGGCTGACCTATGTTCATACTATGTACATGAGTTATACTAGAGCGTTGTGGAATCACTTGAAATTGATGATAAGTACTATATTACAATCCAATAATGCATATAAATAATATGAAGAAAACGTATAAGACATTGCAAAGATTTAACAAAATTTTGATATAAGGTTCATGGATTATATTTTTTTTCAAACATTTCTTATAATTAGGGATTTGAAACAAACACATTTTAAAAATATTAACATGATACCGGTGTCAACTATTCATTGAAATTATATGAGAATCATAGATTATATTGTTACATATCTGCTTGTTATTAGTGATTGGTAGTAAACACATTAGTAAAATACATCAATATCACAACATCTCGTTTTGTCTGTATGAGGACATATTAGAGGTAGAAGTATTACGTCGTGCGCGCGACATGAACTCTACGTTGGAGTGTCCGTCCCTAAAAAAATAATCGCACGAAAAGGCAACCTTCGTGTGTGTATATATTTATATAGACACACGAAGGTTGCCTTTTCGTGCGATTATTTTTTACAGCTTTCGACGTGGATTAACTCAGCAACAGTTCATGGATGAACTTAATTCAATTTTTGGCGATGAAGCTCCATCAAGGACCAGTGTTTATTGCTGGTATGGTAAATTCAATCGTGGTCGTAGTTCACTCCAAGACGAATTTCGCGAAGGTCGTCCAAAAACAGTTGTTGTTCCGAAAACTGTTGATGCTGTGCGTGAACTGATATTGCAAGATCGTCATGTGACCTATCGTGAGATTGAGACTACTTTAGGCATTAGTGGGACCAGCATACATTCAATATTGCATGAACATTTTACTGTCAAAAAAATTGTTCGCGTTAGATCCCACACAATTTGTCAATCGCTCAAAAAAGGCTCGTATCGACTGGTCGAAAGAAATGCTCAAAAAATACGATAGCGATGCTTCTAAACAAGTCTATGACATCGTGACAGGTGATGAATCGTGGATTTACGCGTATGAGCCCGAAAGTAAACAGCAGTCGACTGTATGGGTGTTTCAAGATGAGCAAAATCCAACAAAAGTTGTTCGCGCACGAAGCACTTCCAAACAGATAGTCGCCTGTTTTTTTTGGAAAAACTGGACATGTCGCAACCGTACCACTAGAACAACGCAGAACAGTCAATTCTGAGTGATACACAACGATTTGTTTGCCAGCTGTCTTCCAAGAAATCAGGAAAACCAACCGCCGAAGGCGGATCACGCTTCACCACGACAATGCGAGCTCTCTCACATCGGCTCAAACAACTGCATTTTTGAGCACTAAAAACATCGATTTGATGAGTCATCCGCCGTATAGACCTGACTTGGCACCGAATGACCTTTTTATTCCCGTACGTAAAAAACAAACTGAGAGGTCAAAGTTTTTGGACACCTGAAGAAGCAGTTGCTGCATTCAGAATGCATGTTTTGGAGATACCTCAATCAGAGTGGCAAACCCACTTTGCGAAAACGGTCCCTTGCACTTTACCGAATACTTCGTGCACGTTCCTCGCTCGTTGCTACTTTCTACTTTTACAAGCCAGAACTTTTAATGTTTCCTTCACAACGGTAACATTTACTTCCCGTGTTGTTAATTGAAGAAACACTCTTAATCTGCACTATCTCGCGGCACGACTAACTAGAACGTCTGTTCGACGCGATACTCCTACCTAGTTGTCGTTGCAACGGCAAACAACATCTAATGTTTAACGAAAAGTTGACTCGTCGAAACGGTGATCAAAGAGCAGCTGCTTACTCGACGCGTGGTGACCAGAAAGAGAGCTTCCGCTTGCGGGTTCGCGTATTTATGGCGCGGCGCCTGGGGAATTCTCCGTGATGTGGGGGGGGTTGCTTCCCTCTCTCAACCCTTCACAAGAAAACATAGCTCGCTAGTTTGCATTCGTTTAGTACGGGCAACGGATACCAGGCCGCGCGTTTAAAGTACCTCTGCCTTACGCGGTCTGTTATCCTCGCTGCTTCCGTAGTGTTCACACATGAGACGGTGGTTTATGGGTTGCACAATCCCATAACGCCACAATATATATATATATATATATATATTA
>BOPP01000082.1:391501-441244 GCA_017312745.1 Gryllus bimaculatus
GTGCTTCGACAATGGGTTCAAACGCATGCAAAGTGTATAGATCTTCATGGCAAATATTATGAAAAACAAATAAGTGATTTTCGTAATTAATAATTTGTGGTTTTGTTCCTCTGATCCTGAAAATATAAAAAGGGCAACCCTCGATATGTATGTGTGGTGTATATATATATTAATTCTAGCGATACCCACCTACACCACAATTACCACCCTTCACAGTAGCAGCGCATGAACCAGTAAGCAGCGTAGTCAGGATTATTTGCTCGTGAAGCGAAGCTTTTAAAAATCTAGGGAGCAGGATCTTCATGGTGCGAGAAAGGTATTGAACCCTTGACACAATAAAATCACACAGATTGCACCAAACGAGCGTATAATTTTACCATAAACTTTTAGTGGCATAAGTTAATGAAAAACAAGAATATAGAATCGCACTTTTACAAAGAATTATCAAAACACAAATAGAAACCTTTACAACACAGACTCTCAGTGAATGAACACATAATTTACTTCAAAATTGATACTCTGACATAATTACCCTAAACTACATTGGGAATTCCCTTGGAAAATTAATTATATCTAAATTTGTGCTATCCTAATAACATTTCACTGAAATCAAAATTCAATTACAATCTCTCGCTTCAAGATATTACATGTAAAGAACAAAATGTGGTACAAGCTGCACTACTCTAATTTACAATTATAACTGTGTCTGAAAATAGTGAAGTAGTCTGAAAGTACCTAAGTAGAAATGTTTTAGCGCAGCAATACGCATCAAAACCGTCTCCTACTAGAATACTGTTGACTTGTTGCCACCCGTGTCTCAAATTCTAACACTTCGTTATACTAGTTTGCCCTGCCGACGTGAACTTGACCTATTTTCTTGCGGATCTAACTGTTACTCGTAACTTGTGCCTTGATCGGTCGTGCGCTGTCGCTGCCGGACGCCGTTCGGTCGCGCTCTGCGTCGTAAAGAGAACGGATTCACGCTCTGCCGTTCTGCGTTGCCTTCTTGCGTCCTCTTCCGTTCTTCCTCCAACCGTTCCGTCTTCTTCCACGTGCGACGGATCCTCAGCCTCTTCTTCTTCCTCGTCTGCTACCGGCACTCTGACACGCCCACGTGCGAAAACGTCCCTTGCACTTTACCGAATACTCGTGCACGTTCCTCGCTCGTTGCTACTTCTACTTTTACAAGCCAGAACTTTTAATGTTTCCTTCACAACGGTAACATTTACTTCCCGTGTTGTTAATTGAAGAAACACTACTTAATCTGCACTATCTCGCGGACGACTAAACTAGAACGTCTGTTCGACGCGATACTCCTACCCAGTGTCGTTGCAACGGCAAACAAATCTAATGTTTAACGGAAAATGTTGACTCGTCGAACGGTGATCAAAGAGCAGCTGCTTACTCGACGCGTGGTGACCAGAAAAGAGAGCTTCCGCTTGCGGGTTCGCGTATTTATGGCGCGCGCCTGGGGAATTCTCCGTGAGTGGGGGGGGTTGCTTCCCCTCTCTCAACCCTTCACAAAGAAAACATAGCTCGCTAGTTTTGCATTCGTTTAGTACGGGCAACGGATACAGGCCGCGCGTTTAAGTACCTCTGCCTTACGCGTCTGTTATCCTCGCTGCTTCCGTAGTGTTCACACATGAGACGGTGTTTATGGGTTGCACAATCCCATACGCCACAATATATATATATATATATATATATATATATATATATATATATATATATTATATAATATATATTATATATGAGGGTTGCCTTGTAGGACATGCACCAACCGGCCCACACAGCCACGGTGACGCTCTGACACGTTCATCGCAATGTATGTACTCAGCAAATGCAGGTACGAAACAACGCGTCTTCGTCGCGAGCGCGAGAGATCAGTCGGTAGGCGTTGTGACGCGGTGTTACCCCTAGAGAGAGCCGGACATCTGACGCTCCTTCTGAGAGAGAGGAGTGAGCGAGGTCGGCTGTGCGTTCCCGGTTAACTGATCCACAAAAAAAAAAAAAAAAAAAAAAAGGGGGGGTGGAGAGTGATAGGACGTTTCAATCTTTGACAAGAGGTAACCGTAGGGGAAAGTTTTAATTTGTTTTTCGTTGCGCCATAGTAAGATAGGGGAAAGGAAGGAGGGGGGAAAATTCTTTCCTCCTTTTGTTCCTTTTTTTTTTGGGAGTTGTATATATATATATATATATATATATATATGAGGGTTGCCTTGTAGGACATGCACCAACCGCCCACACAGCCACGGTGACGCTCTGACACGTCATCGCAATGTATGTACTCAGCAAATGCAGGTACGAAACAACGCGTCTTCGGTCGCGAGCGCGAGAGATCAGTCGGTAGGCGTTGTGACGCGGTGTTACCCCTATAGGAGAGGCCGGACATCTGACCGCTCCTTCTTGAGAGAGGAGTCGACGAGGTCGGCTGTGCGTTCCCGGTTAACTGAGTGAGGAGTGACAGACGTCATCTTGACAAGAGTACGTAGGAAAGTAATTGTTCGTGCGCCATAGTAGATAGAAGAGTGGAGAATCTAGACATTAGAACTGTGATTATAATTGGGCGAATTGTAGATTGTGTAGATTCGTTAAGTAACGAGTATGAAGCGGAATAGTGGCCGCGAAAGTACACACTTGAGCTGCTGTGAGGCGTTAGGAGAACCATTAAAATTAGCAACACGAGTGAGAGAGCGTCGTAAAGAACGCCAAGAAAAAATACGCCGTTATCAAACACGCGTTAGAACTTTGCAATACGCGTCGGCGTGCCGCGCGAGAAGAGTGGTGAAGAAAGAAGAAGAGACAATTATCTTGTTCTGGTGTCGGGGAATTTCAAGAATCAAGACCAGATTTAGTGAGGATCTGGTGGAGGGCGAGAGAAGGCGCGTCGCTTCGAACGACATCGCAGACGGCTGGTTTTAAGGGGAGTGAGGTGACGGCGCTAGGCCAAGGTCGTGAGCCCCCGGCACAGACGTTCCGATGGCGAACTCGGCCGCCACGCGATCGCAGAACATGCTAAAAGAGAATCATTGTAACGGGACTTGAGGAGGCGGGCGGCGCGAGCTCGCGATTGCAGTGATTAATAGACAAAGATTGAGGAAAAATAAATCAGAAACTGTAACGGTCACAGTGTGCAAAGGAACATTACATGCCTTGTAGACTGTGTAATATATTTCATCTTTGTACGAGTCTCTGAAAGAAATTGGTTGTAAATATTTAAATAAAGCTAAAATTATTAATAATATGGAACTGTAGGATATCATGCTTAATGTGGTGAAGTTCATTGCAAATTTTAAGATGTAAATTCAAATTAAATTATGTTCTGCTGAAAGAAAGGAGAGTAAAGGAAAGTGCACTCAATAATTTACAAACGTTTGCTGGCCTAGCATGTGATAACAACTGTACACGGTGCAGGGAGAACTGTAAATTTGTCAGTTCAGGGTATTTCAAAGTTACTAAAGATTGTATGTTATTGATTCAAGAGTGTATTTTGCAAGTGATTTCACATTTTGGTATAATTTGAAGATGTTATGTGATTATTTTTTCAGTGTTTTGTAAGGTGTAAATAATGGTTTTAAGAATATACGCACCGATTTTACCTACTTTCCGTGTCTTGGGTACACTTTCTCACGTCCGAAAGATCCTGCTTCCTGATAGATATAGGCGTTCAAATACTTTTTCTTAATATAATAAAACAAAATTATTTGATAATATAATTAATATAATAAAACAAAATTGACAAAAACGAACAAAAATGTTCAGGCATATCAGGGTTCACGACTTTTTTAAAAAAAAAAGTTTCACCAACAATTGCTACATGGTATGAGGTTTTACTTCTCTTTAATATTCTTTAAGTTACATGTCGAGTCTACCATTAGGAAACCGGAAAATTGAGAAATTTTTAAAGACCTTTGGGCAACAGATGGCAACTGACTGAAGGATGGGGATTGCCGAAGAGCTATCCCAGAAAAAAAGAAGTTAGGAACTAGTACGAGGAAGTCTGTGCCATTCTGTAACACTAGTTTAGTTAAAAGTAAGATTCCTCCTAAGAACCGAACACTTCTCCAACTTGTTTTACGAAACTACATTGGTCAGTGAATACAGGTTTCACTGTAAATTGCTTCGAGACATTGCTTCTCAAAATAACAATTTTAAACTTTCGATTAGGATTGTTTTGTTCATAGAACTGATAAAGTATGAGTTTTGTGAAAATTTTCAAGAATGTTTTTTTAAAATAAATTTTACCGTACTTGAACTTTTTAGATATATTTCGTATCCTACGATAGAAATCATTAACAATAATTTCAAGAATGAAAAGGCAATTTAATTCAAACAAAATCAGCTGCACTTGGTTTGCTCTGTTGATGGCACTATCAAATAGGGACTGTGTCCTTGTAGAAGCCCCGAAGCCAAGATGGAACCCGCGTCGCAGTCTTCATTTCTGCGTGGACGTATGACTCTTCAGTTGGAATGTAGTTCTGTATCACCTGCAGGAAATCATTATTTCATTAATTCATGGCTCCAGAGACGAGGTGCGATGATTAATGTTACGTTTAATAAAATTCAACATTACCATTTAATAATAATAACAATGAATTTAAACAAATGTTAAGAGATTCGAACGCAATCTGAATCAAAAGCCGAATGGCAATGCTGAAACTCCAAGGAGGCTGAGAAACGTCTTAAATACATGAGGCAGGGTAATCGAGATCACCTGAATGTGATGAGTCGAAGCATAGGTCATCCAGATAGTTATCGGAATTTGTTTCACAAAATATGTGTAAGAACTTGGCTAAACTCCCAGGTCATTCAAAAACCTGGGAAGTGCAAGACATTGCTTAATTTGGAACAACCCCATATTTTGCGCAAAGTATTGTAGCGGTCCAGACAGTTCCTTGATCTGCTCCTTAAGAAGACTGTAGCAACCTGAAATAAATGTTATATTCAATTGGCTCATAACATCTTCAGTCTTGAAGTAGAGGAATAATAATAATAATAATAATAATAATAATATAATAGCCAACCCCGTGGCGCAGACTGTTGCAGCAGCCGTCATCTGCGCCGACGAGGCTGCTTGTTCGAGTCCTGCGTAGGCTTGGTCATATTTGTGATTATCCGTTGACCATCATTATTACCCTCTCACCTCATTACTCATAATTCAATGCGTAACAACTTTGTCTTATCAAGGATTACAACCGTAAAAGGCTGATCCCCACAATTACAAACATTAATCTCTCCGGAGCCTCAGCAGATAACGTGTAAATAATAATCGATCATTAATGGCCGACATGGATGTAAAAACCGATTTCAGTATGAAAATGCTGATCCCTCATAAAGTCACGTGCACCTGCCCTCGATAAAGATAAGTGAGCCCCGGTGGGTTTCACGTAGGGGAAGAGGGATTCAAAGACACCCCCTCCAATCCAGACGTCCGCTGCTACCAACATGATTGATAGTGCCTTTTCTTTCTTTCTAGCGCGCACTCGCTCTCTTCCTCTCTCTCTCTCTCTCTCTTTCTTTTTTTCTCTCTATCTCTATATAACTCTCTCTTTTTCTTTCTCTTTCTCTCTTTCTCTCTCTCTCTCTATCTATCTATCTATCTATCTCTATCTCTTAATCTGATATCACACGTCTGAAGAGTTGTGCCATCAGCGTGGCGAAGATTTTTGTCCTTCATCTCCACCGCTCTTCATCACGTTGGAGTCGCGTTGCACATCCCCCTCTTTCAGAACGAAAACCGATAACGCCCCTGACCACAGATGCATTCGCTAATTAACAACTCTATGCCAGGAGTGTGTCTCAGCGGATGTGTCTCTGTCTCTATCTTATCACGATGTCACATTTCTGACGTGCGCTTCCAGCAGCGTGGCAAAGATATTTCTCTCTCATCCAGAATCCTTATCAGAACGGGCCAATTGCGTCTATACTTCAATTTTTTAACGTGGTGTCTCAAAGTCACGCGCGAAACAGGGAGAGGGAAGGCACACTCCAGTAGGAAGCCGTAAAAGTTGGAACTAGAGTGACATTGCACCTCCCTGCTGAAGCCTGCCTTTCTTCTCCCTTTTTCGTGCGAGACCTTGAGACGCCGCGTTAAAAAAATCGAAGAATACTGCACGGTGAAACAATTGTTTTGAAGGCCCGCTGGAACAGAGCACCATGGAGTCGCTAGCGTGGCTGGGAGAACGCGGAGAGGGGCATACCCGTGGCGTGGTGTCGTCGTCGTAGCGCCAGTGGTGGCCGTCGGCAGCGATGGAGGACGCGCGCTGGAACAGCTGCCACGTGCTGCTCTCCTGGCCCGCACCCAACACGGCGCCTGCGCTGCCTGCCGCCCCGCCTTCCGGCAACCCTAGCGCCACCCGCGCCTCCTCCTCCAGCCCCGCCGCCGCCGCCGCCGCCGCCGCTGCCACCGCTGGCCACGCTTCCTACGCAACCACACCGCGACACGCCAAACTAGGTAGGGATGGGCAAGTGATTATAGGGACTTTAAGAACAGATTGATTGTTAGTGTTTCCGGGCGGGCCTACTCGTGTCACTATTCTCGTAAGTGTAGTGCATGTTTTTGGCTCGGAAGGAAGCGGTGGTTTTCTCCCGCTGGATAAGAAGACCCGGCGCCGACCTACCATGGGTTAGCAATGTTTTCCCCTACCAGGAACATCCAACCAGCGGGGCACCCCCCATCTTCAGCTGGAATAAGGAATGGCACAGACTTTCCTGTATTAGTTTTCTATTTTCTTTGGTCTCGGCTATCTGTACGAACATGCCACATACTCTTGCCAACTACCATCTATCAAATCATCAAAATACATTTTTTACAAATTTTCTTGATCTTTTGGTTTCCTGTTCGCAGAACGGAAATATTATTTTAAGAATATGATGCTTAAGCCCTACTGCAAATTTGAAATTGGGAGTTATTTTTCACAGAAAATGTTTGAGTTTTCGAAACAGTTCATTATAAGTTTTTTGAATCATTTTAACTCACGTATCCAATAGTGATTACAAATTGCTGGACAAGAGCATATTAACGGGGTGAGAGATCCCTCAAATAAATTACATTCGTGTAATTTTCGAAAAACGAAAAAAAATACCCCGAAATGAACTTTAGGTCGTATTAATGAATGCAATTAGTACCATCCATCCAAAAATTTTTGGAGCCTTTTCTTTTTTTAAAAAAAAGGTGTTTGGATGTTTCTGAAAATGCGGTATTTTGAGCTAGTTGTCAAAGAAAATGGTTGAGTTTTCGAGACAGATTATGACATTATTGAAAGCACGTGTACTTATAAATATAATATGAACAAATTGCCCCTAATGTAAATATTAAGAATATGAGAGACACGTCAAAAATACATTTTTGTAATTTTTAGAAAAACAAAAGGATAGAATAATATGGAGTTTATGTCATCTTATCGAGTGCATTTAGCACTATCCACACCAAACATTTTTAGAAAAAATTGGAGCCGTTTTTTTAGAAAATCCTGTTGTTGTTATTTTTTAAAATTTCAAATATTGCACGAAAACTAAGTAAATGGGTTATATAGCGCAGGAGGCGCGTGAACTATTATTGATAGAAATCAGTTCCACGAATACAAAATTAGTGGACGAAGGCGCGTGAATATGCATGAGTTCCTGGAGTCTTGGTGGCCTGAGGAAGCAGGACGACCGGCGAGGACACAAGGAAGAAAATTGGGGCAGCGTGATGGAGAGGGACTACACAAGATCTCGATTCTCTTCTCAGCAGTCGGAGGGAACGGACGTGTCCCTCTCTGCTCCGTCAGGCGACCCTCACCGCCTTCCACCAGCACTCGCAAGAGCTTGTGCCCCCGTGGACTCAGCTCCCGCGGGCCGGCCAACTGGGAGACCGGGCGGGTCATGCTCCCCGCTAGCTATCCGGAAGGCAACATGTCGTGGTCCCCGAACAGCAGCCATCCTCGCCGCCACCGGCAAGACACCACTACCCCGCAGAGAGCATCTGCTCCGCGTGGCGCGTGACGGTGAAGAGTCCTGGAGCAGCGCAGTGGTGACACCACTCCCGGCTGCTGCTCAGCCCGCGGGTGTCCCGAGACGGCTGCAGCGAGGTGCCCCACGAGGTGCTTTTGCTCTTCGGCCCGATCGAGGGAAGCGGAGCCTCTCCAGTTCTGGAAATCGCAAGCTCCTCACACCACTCCCATCGGTTCGGGAAAGGGTCGAGAAATCGAATCGCGCACTCCGACCCCGCCCCCGCACCAACGCAGAAGCGGCAACGTGGCCCCGTCACCCCACCAGAACAACGCCCGCGGGTAGACGCCCTACCCTGCGAGCAACTCACGGAGGACCCGCCCCTCCCACTCACCCAATAGACCTGCACGCACCGGCGACCGGTTCGCCCTCGGCACGCTCGGCCTCCGGGAAGAAACGGCTGCGCACCGAGGACTTAGCGCCCCCTTCCAGTGCCGACATGACGCCGACACTGGCGCAGTCACTGAGAGCGGCCACAATCCCTCTGAAACCCCTCTCCTCGAGGGAAAAGAGGGGAAAGAAGAAGAAGAAGATGAGCCTCGCCCCCAGGAAGCAGCCGCCGCAACGTCTCAACCACCGCCGCGGCTGAGTGGCTGATTTCCGAAGCACGTCGGTCTCCCACTCCTCTCCCAGAACAATCCTCCACTCGCGCGAGCAATCGCCGCCTGGCAGTCCGACTCCGTGCGACAGTCGCCAGCCCCCAATGTAATGGCGAGGCGGGCGCCTCCGCGCAGCCCCGACCACGGAACCTGAAACGGCGGTCGCCTCACGACCGCCGAGACGACCCTACCGCTTCCGACTGCAAAATACACGCAGATGCAGTCAAGAAGCCACGCGAAACGCATAGGAGACGCCACTGGTAAGCTGCCACAATCGGTCGTGTTACTACAAAAATGCCGAGTTTGGCTACCAGGTGTCAACTCCTCCCCAATCGCATATCTGAAAGCCGAAACTTACGCGAAGCTTCACAAAATTTTCTTATTTGGTCACCCACCCCCACCTCCCAGAGTGAGGGTACACATCGCGTTACATAAACAGTTCCGCGCGTATCACTGCTGACGAGCTGTGCGCGAGAGCTGGAGGGCAGGCCTCACCGTTGGGCGTTCCAGTAAACATGTTCGCCGCGAACTCTCGAAACCGCCGGAATTCGAGCAGCCAGTTGATGCCGCAGGTGTGACACCAACGACTCGCATAGTGCGCACGGGCGCTTTTCGGCTCCCTTCGCAGCAGGCTGAGTCGCCGCTCGCATACTTTCGGCATCAGAGCATTGCTCTCGACCGTTAAAAGTTCCGTTCTCAGGGCAATGAGCGTCACCACACCGCTTCTGCCTGAAGAGATGCTGCAGATCTGGACATTACTCGCAAGGATACTGCGAATATCCCGTGAGATGCAAGATTGCACGGGAAGGGCACCCGAGAGAAGCCTGGCACGAAGGAACTGTCCGATACGCGTACTTGGCACGGCCCCGAATGCCTGCAATTGCGCGGGGCAGCATACGGCACCTATTACAAAATGCGAAGAATGCCGCCGTGCAGCGTCCATCAGCATTGGAAAGAATCTGTCCGAGAGGCCCACAAGCCTCGACCGCCCCTTCGGGCGAGGCTTCCTCGCAGAGAGTACGCGGCGGGCAACACTGTCAGGGTACGGCCAGGCCCGCCCCCCCATCAGCCCCGTGCGCGCAAAATTAACGCGCGACAAGAGACGGTCTCGCGCTGCTCGCGACTCAATGGTGTTCTCTCCGAAGACCAGATTCGGGGAATGATCCACCTAACTTACCTGCTTCTGCCACAATGGCGCAGAATAATCTAAATCTTCCGTCTCAGTTGCGAAGGCACCGCTGCGGACATCACCCTGGAAAATGTTCAAAGTGCGTGCGAAAAGACGCAGTTGATACAGAACTTTGCTATCGAGCACAGCTCGAATACTGGCGGCTGCAGGAAACGTGGTTTCGTGAGCTACACTGCCGTATTCCGGAGAGATACGCAGTGTTATCCGCCGAGACCGCGAGGTAGCGGGGGGGGGGCGGTGTTGGCTCTGTCGACGCGACATCCCCAGTCGAAGTAACGACCCAACCTGAACCTATGCTTCTTAGCAGGCAGTTGTGGTGCGAGTTTTGGACGGTTGGCCGGCCCGACTGATAATGCGTCTGTACTATGCCCAAAATCAGCATCTAGGGCACAGCCTGTATCGTGCGATTACTCGGTTAATACTAACAGTTCTCATTCTAGGGGATTTAAGCAAGGAACAACCATGGGGCCGCCTCGGGCAAACCGAAACGCACCCGTTAGCCAACTACATAGCGACGAGACGTTTGGCGTATTACGTATGCGCCCCGAAAAAAACCCACGATTACCCGTCTCGACTGAAATCCGGAATTACGACTTTGCGATTGCGAAAGAATTGACCATGCAGAGCCCGCTTTCAATCTCCTATCTGGTTCCGACACAGCCGAACATTCGGGTTTCGTCTTTTCGCCCCGCAGCACGCCGAAACAAATTCAAAATATCCACACACACCAACTGGCCGGGTTTCACAGCTAATTAACACCGTTCTTGAGCGAAAACCGCTAAATTCACCGGGATGAAATCATACGCGGTGACTTCACATCACTTCGCGATTCGGACATCCTACAAATCAAATACCAAAATTACACGCAAACCGGGCACTTCCTGAGTTACAGATGAGCAGAGAAGGGACGCGCGGGAGCTGCGCAGATATTTCTAAAGCTACACAGCCGCTACGGCGAATCCCGCGGACGAGCGCACGGGCGCGAGCTCTCAGCAGAGAATTCCGTAAATCTCTACAAGACGAGAGAACCGCAAATGTCGCGCAAATCGAAGATGCCAATCTTCTGAAAGAACTTTGAGATTATCTAAGGCGCTGGGCCGCAATCGTGAGTAAACCGCTCGCTCCGCATCACTCCGACTCCACAGCCGCCCGCTTCACACGCTATGCCACCGAGATACGCGTGAGAGGACCCGCGAAAAAGCGAACTCTTTCGCGGAGACGCTTGAACGGCAGTTTCCCCATTCGATCCGGCGACTTCGGACCAGACACTGTTGCCACGCTACGCACTACCTGACCGCCAGGCCGGCACCTCATTGCGCGACGTGTTGACGCGAAGGGCTCCGCGAAACGAGCTTCCGCGAAAACGCGCGACAACTCAATACGCGCAAGCATTGCGGGCCGGACGGAATAAACACCGCCCAGCTCGCGCGCTCGGCGCCGACGCGGTGAGTTCCTCTACGGGAACTCCTAAAATGCTGCCTAACGCTTAGGATACTTCCCCAGAGCGGAAAATCGCGACAGTATCCATGATACCAAAGCTTAACAAGACCAACTGTCTGGCGAGCTTACAGACCAATTAGTCTCCTCTCGCTTCTTGCGAAAGCTTTCGAGCGCCTGATTCCTGGAGCGCTTGCAACAGGAAATAGGGCGTCTTAAGCTTCTTAGAGATGAGCAATTCGGATTTCGAATGCGTCTAATTCCGTGCAACAACTGACGCGCTATGTACCGAGATCGGTCTCTCTCTCGAAAGACGAGAACTTGCCAGTGGTTTTCCTAACATGCGGTCGGCATCGATTCTGTATCACGAGGGGGCGCTCGCGTGTCTTGCGGACATTGGAATCAGCGACTGCTACGTCAGACTAATCGCCAGCTTCTTGACAGAGTAGACGATTCAAGGTTCGCGTCAATGGCGTACATTCGTCCCCAAGGCGAGCCTCAGCCGCGTGCCTCAGGGAAGCGTGCTCTCACCAACAATATTCGCCTGTACGTCAACGACGCGCCGCTTCCTGTTGAAAAAAATACCGGCATTCAACATTGCGGCTCCTAATGTTGTGGATGATTTCGCTTACTTATGGCAAAATCGGCGGACAAAAGGAAATCGGTGAAATATCTGAATGCATTGTCTCGCCGAGCTTCCAAATGGCTAAGCCATAAAAAGCTTCCTCAATCCTGACAAGTGCGTAGCCGTCAACTTCACTCGACAGAGGGCCGACCCG
Source organism: Gryllus bimaculatus (assembly GCA_017312745.1). Taxonomy (NCBI): domain Eukaryota; kingdom Metazoa; phylum Arthropoda; class Insecta; order Orthoptera; family Gryllidae; genus Gryllus; species Gryllus bimaculatus. Next base: position 403,498 of record BOPP01000082.1, read on the forward strand.
ATTGAAGTCGTGAGCTTGTTAGGCACGCATATACCGTGGCAAAAGACGCGAAGTATCTTGGTGTGAAGCTTGACAGCGGCCTCCGCTGCACGCCCACGCCAAGTACGTTAGCCAAAAAATAACTGCCCGAACCACCTCCTACGCTCCATCCTTCGAGCCCCCGAACTTCATCCTGCCCTCAAACGCCGCCTATTCAACCGCCTGCGTGCGGTCCATTTGGACTTATGCCTGCGAGGTATTCGCGGCGGCACCTCCTTCCACCCTCCGCCGATTCGCACGGCGGAAAACCGCGCTGCGCGTCTCCGCGCGTACCCCCACCTTCCTCCTCCCCTTCCCAATATATCCCTAGAAACACTGACGTGTTCGGATTCTGGGTGTAAAAAACCAATTCTTGCCGGAGCTCCAAAGGCCAGTGACGCGCTCAAAGGGCTCTGGGTCCGAAGGCGCCGCGCATCCTGCTGACACCGGCCGGAGGCGAACAGTGCCGCGCATCGTCCACCTCCGAAAAGAGTCCGAAGCGCGTCGCCTTCTCTTTCCGCGCGCTGCCTCACGACACGCTTGCTGCCTTGTGCGAACGAGCGGAGCCGCTGAGCGCAGACGGGGAAGACTCGCCATCGCCGAGACGCGCGGGAACGCGACGCCGGACACTTTGAGTCAAGTCAGGGCCGTGCGAACAGTTAGTGAAGAGTAAGCGCGATGAATGGGAAGAATGAATGGTTATGATATATAATAACTAGTATGAATGATGTGTGAATGTAGAAAAAAAAACAATTACCAACTATATATAAAATAATAAATTACGTAAAAATATATAAATAGAACTAGAAAAAAAAATTAGTGTTAAGTTAGTAATGCCAACGTGCAATTAAGATAACTTTAGGTCTAGATTGGAAGTTTATTGTAGAAAGAAAAGCCCGCCTGTAGCTGCTTAAGCCGCAAGGCAGCAGCGTATTAAAAAATCCATTGAAAATAAATTCCCTTCTCACAGGGATACTATGGAGGGGACAAAAGAGGGACTACACAAGAGATTCCCGGAGTAGGTGAACGCCGCTGACCTCGTCTGTTTGGAGCCAGCTGAGTGTTCTTGGCGCGGCGCATTGCTGCAAACGGTGACATTCACGGAAGGAGTGGGGCGAGAAGCCGCCGCAACAGAACGTTAAGAATTTTGAATTTTAGTGAAAGTGCCACGAAAATGATAGTTTTCAGAGGCAGAAAGTAATACTTACTGCGGCATTTTGAAAATCAAAGTGAAAGTCACTTAATAAACCTTCATTTCTGAACATCAGATTGTTTAATAGAGAGATTAGCAGAAGATTAATGACGCAAATTTCAAAGAGACATTTAATAGTATTAGATTAAGGATTTCTTTTGGTGGGGAACGTATGGTAAAGCATTGTAAATGTAAGGGATGTAATTGTTTTGGGATAAGTGTTAATAATGTTTGATTCCAGGGCCCCTTTAGAAAGACTGAATTAAATGTTTAGAACATTACCTGTAGTTATTGTTTTGGGATCTCATTAGAAATGGAATGAGAGAATTAATGGCCAGATGGTAAATGAATGATACAATACCTGAAAAACATTTTTTTGAGTATTGAAGAAGTAAAATTTTTGCTAATGTTATTTATATTCATTGTTGATTTGTTTTTTTGATCAAATGAAGTGTCTGTTTGGTCGTTAATTTTGACGATTAATAATCCTATATTATTAGAAAATTTGTGTTGCGTTTGAAATGAGATCCCAGTTACTGACATGTACAAAGCCCCTGTGACCTCGTTCCCACTTAAATCATTGTTTTAATAAGTATTTTATCTGTAATTTATCTTAGTAACATTAGATTTTATATAATATGAGAGAATCTCAGTTTGAAGTGGTGAAAATTAATTTTAATATAGTGGATAGACGCATATGAAGGAAACAATTTTTAAACCAGGAGATCGAGTTGCGTAATATTAAGTATTCAGATCAGAGCTCTATATATTATAACGTTTACGTCTTTCTTTTCTAAAAGCAAACATTCCACCCCATTAATTAAGAAGTCAAATTCAAGACAGTCAGCACGTATGGAGGTTCAATACTGTCCAAAGGCTCATCGCCGGCTCTGGAAGATGCCCATTTTCTCGCCGCGCGCCCCCCCCCCCCAGTACCTCGGTCGTCGGGAGAAGGCGAGCCGCCGCCCCGCGAGCCCGCCAGCTCGTCGGTGATGAGCGACCACTTGACGGCGGAGGGCGGTGGCCGGAGGGGCGGGCGCCGCCACTGCTGCGGGCGCGGCGCGGGGCGGACGTGGGCGCCGGCGCAGGCGTCCCGGGCCGCGGGCCGCCGGCAACCGGGCGGGCCGGGCCGGGCCCGGGCCCGGGACGGCGCGAGGGCCGTTGCGGGCGCCGGGGGCGGGCGGCGGGGCGCGCGGCGGCAGGTCGCGGGCGGGATCGGGCGCGGGCGGCCTCGGCGCGTTCGGCGCAGGCGCGGGAGCGTGGGCGCGCCGTCGGGGCGGTCAGCAGCGGCCACCACCCGTGTGTTTCAGCTGGGCACATGCCGCCCATTCCATGCAAAAAGTGTTTTCCAATAAGTAAATGGACAACTGATTACAGGACATCCATTGATGTCAGTGTTTGACCGGGAGGTCCTACGATTCGAGCCTCGATCAAAGCAGGTTCTTAGACACTAGCCTCATAGCTAGGCCGAGTTCCACCGCCGTCTGGAGAATTCTTAACAGCCTTCTGCTCTGATCGATAGGAAACTGACAAACGAGCCACGTACTTTGTGCAAACTTTCCTTCTTCTTCCTTGTCCTATCATCATCCCTTTCGTACACACGGCTACATGTATGTGCACTACATTTCTATAAATGTCCGGGGGCCAATCGGAAGCTTAGAGCTCGTTCCGGCTGAGGTGGTGCCCCGCTGGTGAGAATTACCCTGTTGGAGAGAACCCCGCAAGCCGGATACACCATCCCCCAATGATCACCGCCACCTTCCGCGATAAAAACATACAGAACACTTACGAGACCAGTCACCTTAGAAGTTGACGCGCCCGGAAACACCAATCATCCAGAGTGATAAAATTTACAACTGAAATCAAGGTGCTACTTGAATAAGAAACAATATTTTATCAAGAAATTAGTGAATATATATGATACATCAATGACGAATTACTGATTTTAAAATATTTTTATGCATTTAGGACCTAATATGCCTATCATTCCATTTTCCCCCATTTCAAAGAAGGTTAAAACAAATGACGATATTTTAGGCGCAATGCGTGCCTATAAAATATCAGTGTATTTTTTGGAAACAATTAATTCCAGAAGATTTTAATATTATTTCGTAATGTACATAAGCACTGCATCATTTAACCTTTACTTACGAAAAGTGGAAGATTAAGGAAAATTAGGGATATCATTTGTTACGGCGGGTAAGGAGTACATTTATAGGGAGTTTTGTTTATCATCTTCAGTTGCTGAGAATGCATGAACTTGAAGTAGTTGAGTGGGTATATATTAATTTGAACCAAAGTGTATCTTACAGAGTTGAATTATGAACGGGACGATCCCTTGGTGGTAGCATTTGATGACACTGAAGGTTCGCTCTTGTGAAATGGAAAAAAAAATTCTTCGATAAATACGATTCAGATTTGATTTGAATATACAGCCGACGAAATAACTAAACCCCTTGTTCCTCTCGCAGCAGCAAAATAAGATGTAAATCAATTCGGTTCCATCACTGGACCCCTTCTACAGGTAAAAACCTCGCCCGAAACGTTCACATTTTGGCCTTACAAACAAACTATATCATACAATGTTTTACGAAAAGGAAAGAAAATCTCACTAAACTTTATGCTTGTATACGCGTTAATGCTCTTCCAAAGTTTATCAATTTGGAGAAGTTGCAGAGGATTGCAAGTCACTGTGTTCAAACATTGCATGAATGTAATGATTACGTGGTGAGTTGCATATCGTCATGATCACCAGAAGGGCGGAGGCAACGCCGCTGCTGGCAGAGGGCCCGGAAGCCATCGACGCCTCCGAAATGTCGCTCCTTTCCCGCTGCAAGTCCGTATGCGCGTGGCTCAAGACCTGCTCGTCGGGCTCCGGCGGCGACGGATACCTGCAGCGATGGTGGAAACTTAATAATAATAGTTTTTATCATATTTATTTACTATCTGTCCACTGATTTTACAGAGATGTACATGTAATATTACCAGAACTAGGTTAGGGCATAGGCAGGTAGGGAGTTAATTTTATTCAAAGCTTACTCTTACTTTTGTTAGTATTTGGAATTTTTTTGATTTTGAAACTGCAACATACTATTGTATAATGTAATGTTTGAGTGTTTGACTATATTTTATTTTCAAATTGTATGTTTATTGAAGAGTTTATGGTGGACATGGTTTATCATTGGAGTATCTTGAATTGATCTTAATGTCTTCTGCTGAATATCTTACAGTAATATTTATCCCACAATCCGCCTTGTCCTCAAAAATGTTTATAGATAGTCTTCTAAAATAAGTTTTTTACTATCAGATCTTTTCTAATTTGCCTATTTGACACGTGTCGAAGATTTAATGACGTGCCTTAAAATGTATTTTGTAATCTGAATTTTTTCTACATTTCTTTTAGCAGCCCCATCCCAGACATTAAACGAATTTCAGACAATAACTGCGCAAAATCACTTTTCTTCAAAAAATTGTACATAATATTTTCTAAAGAGCTTATTTACAACGGACTTTGTTTCAGGCAAGACTATCCTCAACTTTCTAGTTTTAAAATGGTAACTTTTTACAGTTTTCGAAAATACGGAGAGTTTGCAGAAAATGGGAATAGCACACTGAAAAAAGGAATGGTTGCCGCACATTGAAATACAGTTCTCCCAACCAGAGTCAATATTAAAATTTAGCACAGCTATTGTTCGGGTTGACGCACCGTAGGCGTCATGTGTGAACCTCCGTGAGGTCCTAACGTAAGCGTCATGTATGAACCTCCGTGGGGTCCACCACTGTGTCTGGTGGTCCTCTTGTCTACGTAGTACCCTGAACCACAAAATATTTGCAATTCGTGGTTGACTCTCTCAAAACTTCGGCAACCCGCTACAGTTACTATAAAAATATTTATACCAATAATGGAATTATTTGCTTTAACACATAAGTATCCTTGGAGAGTTTTGCCTCGTTTTAAACATGTGCCTTTTAATTGTAAATTTGAAAACATAAATTGTTACATTATTTTTTCTAAATGCAAAAATGTGAAAGGTTTAATGGAAAGAACGCCCATTAATTTTTTTTTGAAAACTAGTCACTAAAACAGTTGCTGAATAGAATTTCTTACATTAATATATAATCTGGAATAATTTCATATTACTTTGCTAAATATTTTCTCTGACATTTAATAACAAGAAGTGATATCTGTTCCCTGCCCACCAAAAAAACAAAACAAAATTAAGCGAAATTGAATTATTTTGAGTATTTTTAAATTCGATTGCTGTTAATTAATTTCTTTGTATTGATTTATTTGGTTGTTTCTTTAACTGAAGTCATTTGCAACTTGTGGCGCGCAACCATAAATATATGAAAGTTTCAGTTTTTTACAATTCATGAAACGAATTTATAATTTTAACCTTTACTTAATGTTAGCTGTGTGCTGCAAGTTGCAAATGGCTCCAGTGAAACAAGGGTCTGATAAATTAATACAATTCAACTCAATCACATTAATCTGATTACAGTTTCGCAGGCATGAAAACCACAAATAGGAAAATGAACAAATGTAATAGCATTTCAAGTACATAAATTTGGGAAATTGATATGAGAAAAACAATTAATGGATATATTTACAAATCCCACATTGTATTTGAAATAATTATTACATTTTTTTATACATTTTCATAATAAACAAGGAACAGCTCATAATTGCCCTAGGCCACAAAAAACGAAACATTACAATGAAGCCCAACTGAAGATTATCTCAGTTCTAAGAGATCCTGAAAAGCAAAATATCAGTTTTGCATCAGAGAATGCTATCAAAGTTCTCACATAGAAAAAATCAGATATGTGTGCACATTTTGGAACGATCATGTATCGTCGTAATCGTCGCATCGAAGTAATTATCACAGAACCATGGGATAAGAACTTTACACCGTGCACAGAACTCCAACAATCGGACCTTTGGTGGTTGATTACTTTCACAAAATAGATGCTATAATTCTTTTCTTTGAATCTCGCGACTTGAAATTAGAGAAAATTTAGCTCGACAGCAATAAGAGTGTATAAGAATTAAACGTTGAAGAGCAGAATTTGCCACGAAAGCGAAAGAATCCCAAAACCGACAACGCCTTCTAGTCGCCAGAGCAAAATCAAAAAGGTATACTGAGAAACATTTCAAAAAAGGAATACTGAGAAACTTACAATCAAGTGTTTTGCTTGTTAAAAAGTAGATTTGACACAGATGCAGCTAAATTTTTCAAAACATTGGAAAATTGTCGGTGATACAAGTGACTTGAAAAACACTGCCAAGTTTCGCAAAGGGGATGTCGATCCGTATCGACTTCAGAGCGATAAGCACATGGTCTTGAGCATCCTCAAAAGAAAAGGGATAAATCCGCCGAATTTGCGTGAGGTGTGGATTTTATGCGTGAAAATGAGCGGTGTATGGGTCTTGTTCCCCAGTATTTGCGCTTTATCCGTCTGCTTATGACCAATCCAGGTGCTCGAATAGGAGAAGCTTTTCTGTCTCTACACCGGGTAAAAAATTACTTGCGTTCGACGATGCCGCAAAATCGCCTTAATAATAGCGATCTTGCACTCGTACCCAGCGTTAGTTGATAAGATCGATATTAAGTAACTAATGGATGAATTCATTTCTAAAAATTCCAAACGAATATCAGTTTTCGCTCTGAAGAATTTGATTCGTTGATCGATTCACTACTAAAAAAATGTTGAAAATCTACACATTTTATACCATAATATTTTTCTTCAAGAAAACTTAAAAATAATAACAAATTACATTATCTCCACTCACGGTACTACCCATCTGAAATTTATACGTTTCGCCGGCCCTTGTGCTGGTGATTTCTCTTTAAAATACGAATCTAAAGCCTACCGAGTGTTGCGAGTTAAAAAGTTCACAAGAGAATGAGTGATTTCTCTTCAGTCGTTGAAAAGAGACTTGTCTGATAAGGGATTCTTTCAAAGCCAAGCTGATTTTCGAGGAAAGACGAAAAATACCCGAAAATGGGACTAGCGCCATATTTTTTACCGTCCCTTACTATATATGTGGAGAAAATTTAAAGAAAATATTTGGCGCGGTTTAAAAAACAAATTGCGTAAATTGCAAGCGCAAATTACGGAAAAATTACTGTCTTTTTCAACAACAAAAAAATACACGATCTTCTTAAAAGAGTTAAACTTGTTCAACATACTTCTCCTGTGACAAAAATCTCTTATCTTCAATTTTGTACTTTTAAAATTATTTTGCAGTTTTCAAAATATTAGGGATTTTAACGAAAATGACACTTGCATCAGTCTCTTAAACGTTCTTCGCACTATTAAACAACAAAATTTAATCAAATGATTTGGAGCCATTTTTCGAATGTTTTGAAAATGTCTGAAGGGTGTCATGTAAAGTATTTCCCAAAATTAAAATAGCTACACAGATTCAGCTAAAATAATTGGAAGAATTTCGGAGAAAATTGACTGAACGGTTTACGTTGGCGTTGGTGAACGTTAGCGTTGTTCACAGACGGATGGAGAGACGGAGGACGGACGAAGGAGACAGACAGACGTTTTGCTGTCAATCAATTTTTCGGTATGAAGGGCACAGAAAACATGGCTTCTGACTTCAGCACGTTTAAGGGCTACACCACGTTTATCATATACTTAACAAGAGGATTTATTCACTTTTTCGTTATCGGGGCCCAGCAATTATTTTTTTCGGCCGAAAATCCTCCGTTTTTTCGTGCAGCGTAACATATATTTCTATGTGTTACGTATATTACCCCGTATATATGTATGTATATGAGGAAGTAAAAACGTGCTTGTGATGGCGGTGGTGTTGAAACGGGCGAGTGTAATTATTCTCGTTTTTTTCTATGTTGAGTTTTTGTGGGCATTTTCGTAGATCCCAGAATCGCGCACGTACAAAACTCTGCATTAGCATTTATTCATTGCAGTTCAAAGTCTGAACTTTGTATTTATAATGTGCAAAGTTTAACAGTGTATTCTCAACCATGTTACTGCAATTAAACTTTGAAGTTCATACACATTTGTCATGTATGAACTAGGTGCAATTACTGAGTTGGCTTGTGACCGTTCTCAACAGATAGTTCAACGTAACAAACGCAACATGTTGCATGTGGCATTGCGTCACATATTGTAACCAAAAGCAGGTGGCAGCCATCAGGGAGTTCCAAAATCAATTTATAATGTGTATAATCGTGTTAGAACTTTCAAGTAAAGTATTATCACTACAATAAATTGTATTGTTAAACATGTTTTGCAGTAGCAAACTAAAACTATTCCTTTGTATACCAAACAATGTAGTAGAGGGAGAAGAGAATCATCAGCCTAATTGATTATCATAAAAATTATTAAATCAAAAATAACTGTAGTAAATTTTACTATTCAGATGTTTAAATCAAAAGCAAATGTATTATTATTATTATTATTATTATTATTATTATTATTATTATTATTACTATTATTTTTCTTCTAATTTTTTATTGGTTGAAATATCAGCCACTCACAGGAATGATGGCCAGGTGTGAGGTTGCTTTATTGAAGATCTAGGTGGCTTCTAACAATACGGCATGTATACATGATTAACGACTTCTGCATATTGTATAAAGTCCTGGCATCCAAGTGAAGACTCTCTAGTGCTCGAAGTGTCATTTTCGGGATCATTCCTGTGGCTGATTTCATTTTAGGTCCAGTTGTCACTTGGCTGAAATTTTGTACATTTGCACAATTACCTGCATGTCGCACGATTGAGTCGCTTATGACAAATACTTCACACTTCATTTTCTCATCTTCTTCCACACCCACACCCCGCAAGAATGTTCTCCTCAATTGTTCCCTCACTTTCCTCCTCACACGTACTACTCGAGTCACTTGTTTCCACCTCTTTTTCAAAACAAATGTTCACAAACGCTCTTAACTTCTAGCTCCTTGCTTCCAAGTGTCAGCTTGCATATTCTCTTCTGCACCTCCACTAGTTCCGCCTCCAACATCTGAAATCGCCTCTCATTTCTTTCGCAATTATTGCTCTTGTTTCCACCTTCCACTCCGGGGCCAGGACTCGCCTCAACACATCCAAATAACAACATGGTGAGAATCACAGCACTCGACAATGCTGCCCCAAGACTACTAATATTACTTCTACCCACGCTATGCAACGTAGCATGCAAGCGTGCCTGCCGGGCCCCCATCTCCCAACTCGTGCCCTGTACACCGTTAAGCAACAGCCCATCGCCTTTCACTTCTCCATGTGGAACCTCCCAGAACACATACCGCGCCCTTCGACGACCAAGAAAAGACTTGATACGACAAAGAAATTAACAACGAGAGAGAAGTCGAAAAATTACATTTTTGTTATTTTTGAAAAATCAAAAGAACAGAGCAATATGAAATTTGTCATCGAATAGAGTGGATGTTTACGCACGCACGTGGTCTGCAACCACCTGCGCCGCCCCCTCCCCTCTCCGCTCGGCCGCCGGGACAGCGGAAGGCGCAAATCCGTCTCTTTGTCAACGGCGCCGGCCGGCTTTGCCACCGCTCTTAGGCACGACGCGCGTCCTTGTCGGGCAATGTGCGGTTTATGAACCGCCATTTGCGCCTTCCGCGAATGCGACCACCCCCAGCCAGCGCTCGCCTAAGTGCAGTAAGCGCGCGGGCGACGCTGGTGGCCTCTGAGGTTTCAGCAGCCTTTCCCACGGGCGGCCAGAGGCACCCCCCCCCCCGCCACGCTCGTGGTAGCCACCCCCGCTCCAAGGGAGGGCGGGGTTTCTATATTCGTGCGCACAACGCGCCCAGGCAGAGACACACAGGGAGATTCGCAGAGGACATTCATAGACATTCATTTGTAGAGATAGCCTAAACATGTGAGGACGAGGCACGTGAGGCACGCGTCCTTGTCACGGTCTGGCTCCGCTCCTGAACACATGTCACATCATTCTGGGCCTCAGTCCTGCCCGCATAGCCGATGGTCGACACCAGGCTGCCATCTCGGCATTCATCAGGGGTTGAGGCTGTCCACCCACATAAATGGACCACGACAGCGGGCGCATTGCGTGTCATGCGCGTCCGGGGCGCTTGCAGCATTCGCTCAGAGGCACTGTACGTGTTCAGCGACCTCCGCGCAGCGAGGAATGGGACGAGCTCAGCGCCCTTCCGAATAGGCAGGTACCATGTTTTCTGCCTCCGAGGTCGAGCCAAGCTTCTCCGGTTCATGTCATGCAATGCAACATTAATTCGTGCATTAATCATCTATTAATCAGGATTGAACTTTCCACCTTCATCAAGGATCATTTTATTGATTAAGTCACTGTGTCAGTTTTTATTAATAATTAATTTTATCGGGTTGTAAATTATTGGAATTAAGTTTTAGATTTAGTTTTTCTGTAATACTTTTTGTAGCAATTCACCGGCTCGGGTAAGCCGGCACGCATTTTGTATATAGAGGTTTATACTGTTTTGGTTTCCATGTCCATTATTAGATTGTCAGTTACATTTTATTAAATCCAAGAAAGCACTATAGAATATAATTAATATTTAAGGGCTTTTCGCTTTTCTATTCTTTCGGGGCCGATCCTCATTTCCGTCGTACGAGGTGGTCCTCCAGCTTTTATTTAGTAGCCCTCTGGCTACCTCACGTGAGGCTACCGGACGGGCCGATTATGTGTGTGGTGCTGTGTCCCGTGTGATAGACCAACGGTACGGTCCCACGCTGTGGGCTCAGGCATTGTGCGTGGCGCCGTGTGGAGAGGTGGGTACCAGGTGAGTACCGCGTCTGCACGCGCTCGCACGTCACGGACGCGCGGTGCGCATACAGTGGATTTAGCACTATCCCTGCCAAAAGTTCAAAGAAAAAATTTAGAGCAGTTTTTGAGAAAATTTTGAAAATACCCCACGGACTTGATGTAAACTACCCCCAAAAATTAATGAGCAGGGATTTCTTTACTTTGGAAAAAATCCTACACATGGTTTAAGCGCCAGTGTTATTCACGTACAACAGGCGAAGAGACGGAGAGACGGACAAACAAACAGACAGACAGAAAGACAGACAGACAGACAGACAGGCAGACGGACGGACGGGCATTTTGAAAAAAGAACAACACTCTTTTGGTGTCAGAGGTTTCTAAAACGTGTATTGACGATGAAATCTCGAAATTCCGCAGTATTACATAACTTGACCTACATTTCATATATTACTCCGTATATATGTACGTATATGAGAAAGTAAAACCAATACAGTTGTCTGGCACATCTTCTGTACCTAGTAAAATGATAATCAAGTAACTTTCTTGAAAGACTGCTGCTCTAAGAGGTAATTCTGCACTAGATCTTCTAAGGTATCATTTCTGCGTTATTCAGAATTACTATTTACTTCATCCTTTTCTCATTTGGCCCCGCACTTGTTTAACGAGTTACCTGATGGATATTTAAAGATAACAGTTATTTTCTATCCATGATTTTATTACTTGTAATTTCTAATTTTAAAACAGCTCTCAGGAAAATAGTCCTGATCTACTAGTTGGTACCATATTAATTAGATGCCAGTACGCTATACTTTATTCCAATACTTCTTTAAATACTATGTAACACGTATAGTTTAATGTATAGAATACTAGATGATAATTATCTCTGATGTCCCATTTTCGTCTTCTACTACTTATGCTTGCTACTATTATCTTCCTACTATTTTTACTGCAATATCCTTTATGCCTATTTTCTTTATATTATTATTGCTTATTATTATTCTATATATTATTGCTTTATTACATGTAATCTGAATTCTACTTTACTACATTCAAGAGCTATTCCAGGTACAATTTAAAAAATGTTTCTTGGATTCACACCTTTTTGTGCAAATGTTAATAGTTATATTGTACATTTGTACAAATAAAGCTTATATTAAAAGGGTCTTGAGGCCATTTTCCCGCAGAGCGCACCTGAGGCGGCCACGGTACGAGCGCGCCAGTTCGGGCGGCCAGAAGACGACCGGGGGCCGGGCGGTGGCGGTGGCGGCGGCGGCGGAGGCGGCGGCGGCGGCGATGGTGAGCGTGGGTGAGGCCACCTCCGTTGACTGCGGGGGCGGCGCCCGCTGCTCTACCAGCGGGTCACCCAGGTCGCTCATTAGCAGGTGGAGGAAGCCGTCGCGTTCGGCGTATTGCTGCGGGCAAGTTCTCCCTCAGTGCTGTACACTGATAGTGATGTTTGCTACTTACAAGGGATATCCGCCGAATGGAACACTTCGAATGGCTTCGAAATTTTAATATATAATGTTCCAAACATTAAAAACCAGGGAACATTTTAGTCCCAAAATCCTGCATGCAGAGTATTATTTTTTTTAACTTGATGGTCTTTAATGCGGAACAGGATGTTCTAGAAGGTAGTGCAAAGAACCCGAGCAATAATATCATGACTATAATAAAAAAAGCAAAATTACAAAAATAAAATATTGTCTCGAAAACAAGGGACGTTACAGAATTACAAAAAAATATTTCACAATTTCATCTCTCTCGCGGGCAGTTCAGTGGCGGCATATGGAGAGGACAATCGACGCTCCATTTCCTATGTCTCAAAGGGAGCCCACCGCCCCTTTAACTTCGTTGGAGGCCTCCTCAGCACTTGCCTTCTGAATGCGCTGTGACTGCCATACAGGTCTCACCTGCCGAGGGGCTCATTTCCCGAAGGGGCCTCTTCAGGTACATTCACCGGGCCAGGACCCCAAGTTGGTCTTGGTTGCTGGCAACGCCAACAATCCCTTTTAGGCTAAAAGTCTAACGAATTTCAACGAGTCGCAGTAGGCGCCTTCACCGCCTCACTAACTGTGAGGCTGAACAACAGTCCTAACCAGTTTTTAACAATACGTTGACGCCCAGTATAAAATTAATTATAATTACGGGCCCTTGATAATGCGTTCTTCCATAGAACTTCAACCCGACCAACCAACATTACGGATTGCCATACTGCATTTATCAAAATAGCTTTAGATTTAGATTTAGATTTATTCAGTCAAAAAATCAGTAAAAACTATGTGACATAGGGGGGAAAAGATTATCAGCGCACGTTTTCTTTAGTTCCAGAGTCCCTTCCCGTCATTTTAACCATTATAGTTGAAAGAGCAGTGAAAATTTAACATGAATAAATAAAAATAAATTTTAAAAATCGCAAGATTAGCAAAATATTTGCAAAATATTTGAAAAATAATCATATCGGTTTCTGAGTTAAAGCTTTAGGATACGACGCTCAATGAATATTAACAAGTTTCTAGTATGATAGACAGTGAATAAAAGATTGTTCTCAGTTCAGATTACTAGTTTGCAGATACATTTCTTTTGATATAAGGAGTCATCATTGATGATGTAGTAACGAAGAACGTGCTGCAAATATCTCTCTACAACTTTCATGTGCAAGATGTTGCAGACTAAACGTCTTACACAAAATTATTTTGAAAAAATATAATTAGCGGATGAATATTATTGTAAAGTTGCCGACTTTTATAACAATTCGTCTATTTAAAATAAAACATAAAACCAAATAATAATAATAATAATAATAATAATAATAATAATAGAAGAAAGTGCAGTAGTAAATTTACCTTTATTATACCAACACAAATGTATTCTGCGAACTAGTCATTTGAACTGAGAACAATATTTTATTCACTGTCCATCATACTAGAAAACAGTTAATATTCATTGAGCGTCGCATCCTAAAGCTATTTTGATAAATACAATACGAAAATCCGTAACCTTGGTTGGTCTACACTCCCAATAAAAGTTTTTTGTTGCAAAACGACGATATACAATCCAACATCCCTTTGTAAAATTTACATTAATTTCGAATATACGCACAAATTGACGGAATACAAAGCAGCCTCTGGTAGTTTGTGAGAGGTGGCAATGATATCGTTAGATAACCAGAAACTCGAAGAAAATCGGAAAATAATGAATCAGTTTCGATTTCGACTGGGAAATGTAAATATTTTATTATGTTAATCCTCAATTTATCATATCTGATCTTACGACTATCTCATATTCAGTGTTGACTGGTTGTGACACAGCTAACATAGTGTTACAAGGAAGGAATCTGCTATGATCTGCAATTCAGTATTCACACGCGACATTTCAGATCATGTTTTGATATTCCTGATATGTACAGAATTTTTAGTACGATACTATGCTACTGCTGGACGACCCCAATTCCCACACGCCCGACAGCGGCATTTTTGCTGCACCAAGTATCCAACTATAGAGGTCAACTATAGAGCCAACCGCTTATTCCTATCACCTGAAAGGAGTCCAAGCACTGTATCCAGCGGATTTTCCTCTACGGGAAATATTTTGTCGATGGTTTTTGCACCAGTCCATCACAATTATTATGGAATTTGTCACCAGTCCTCTTTACCGATGAATAAAAAGTTTGCCAGAAATGGCATTATCAATTAGCATAATAGTCCTCTGTGGGCTACAGAAAATCCTCGGAGAATGTTTGAAGCTCTTATCGCATCGGTTCAGCATCAATGTTTGAGCACGGATTCTTGGCGACCGTTTACTTGGACCAGTTACTATTCCCTCACGCTTCAACGGACGAACGTACCTGTACTTCCTGCAGAGTACGCTGTTTGGTTTGCTGGCGAATGTGCCTTAGGCAGTAAGACTGGTTATGTGGTTTTTGCATGATGGAGCACCACCCCACTTTCGCATTACAGTTCGCCGACATCTCAACATGATCCCCACACATTGGATAGGACGCGGAGGACCTTTCGCAGGGTTTGCTGGATCCCCGAACGTATTTCCCCCTGGATTTTCACCTCTGGGGGCATCTGCAAAGCGTTCTATAACCTGAACCAGTTCCTGATGTGCTGTCCCTTCAACAACGGGTTCACGACGCCTGTGACGGTATTCAGAGAGAGGTCGAAACGTGTGAGAGAGAGAGAGAGAGTGAGAGAGAGTGAGAGAGAGTGAGAGAGAGTGAGAGAGTGAGAGAGTGAGAGAGAGTGAGAGAGTGAGAGAGTGAGAGAGTGAGAGATAGAGTGAGAGAGAGTGAGATAGTGAGAGAGAGTGAGAGAGAGTGAGAGAGAGTGAGAGTAGGATTGAGAGAGTGAGAGAGAGTGAGAGTGAGAGTGAGAGAGAGTGTGAGAGAGAGACTGAGAGAGTGAGAGAGAGTGAGAGAGAGTGAGATTGAGAGAGTGAGATTGAGAGAGTGAGATTGAGAGAGTGAGTGTGAGAGTGTGAGTGAGAGAGAGTGAGAGTGAGAGTGTGAGTGAGAGAGAGTGAGAGTGAGAGAGAGTGAGAGAGAGTGAGAGAGAGAGGGAGAGAGAGAGAGTGAGGCAATCCATGATACGTCGTGTGAAGTCGTGCATTGCACCCCATTTTGAACTTCTGTTGTGTCGTGGATGCGATTCAGCTGTGTATCGGGACGAATTGTTGTTGTTGTACCCACACCGTCCTTTTCCGGACACATGTTATTAGGACCATGTTCTTCCTCCATTTCCAGTCAGGAAACAGTCCTTTCAGTTTGTCGGTTTTCTTAAAATTTATTCTGTATTCAGCCTTCGTTCTCTTCGTCGTCGTCTCTTTCATCGATGGCTTCAGTAATAATGTGTATCAAAACCTAGTTGAAATAAAATATTCAATTCCATATTCCTCTTAACATGACTATTTTCATGATGCCTCATTTAACTTGTACGTATAAAATATACTGAGTAATTAAAAGCCCTCCACTTATTTTTTCAATCTCGACTAATTAGCGTATCCGACAAGCTGGCGTGTCTGTAGATATACGTTCGAACTGTATACCAGCGTGTCAAAAAGAGTGGATTTTCAATTTGTCCACATAACACGTCGTCATGAAGTCTCTCTCACAATTGTCCACACTTCCTCTATCTCGGTCACATTTCCTACACTTCCCTTCCCAGAACACGTTCAACGTAATCTGAACAAG
Source organism: Gryllus bimaculatus (assembly GCA_017312745.1). Lineage (NCBI taxonomy): Eukaryota > Metazoa > Arthropoda > Insecta > Orthoptera > Gryllidae > Gryllus > Gryllus bimaculatus. The sequence goes on from BOPP01000082.1 coordinate 419,648, forward strand.
TAATCACTGACCTCCTTGCTTATTGATCGCCGTGCCATCACTTCTCTCTTGCCATCATCCACAATATATGCTGTTCCAAACACAAATATTACGCATGTGTAACATGTATATTGTGACTTCACCAATGCCTAAGACGACCTCAAACGTTTTAGGGCTCGAAGTCAAGTCTTTAATAATAATGTTTCAATAAAGAATCTTAATAAGTATCGTTAATGTCTACATTACGATGTAATATGTTTATGTACAAAGTGTTAAAGGAGAGGGCAGTATGCTAATGGAATGAAAATAAGGAGATAAAGGACAGTTCAATTTAAGAGGTCTTACATAATCCAGCTTCCAGGTCTGCGCAAAAGTACCTGTTAGGGAGTGTTCAGCTATGTGAGTTAATATGAATAGAACTACATGCAATACAACTTAAGCATTTTAGTATTGTATTATCTGAACCTTCTAATCGGAGAGATTAAACTATTTTATCTACCCTGTTTTGGAGCAATGAAATCGAAGTAAAATTCATTTTCAATCTGTTTAGTAATAATTTCTAATAGTTCACTATTTGCCTCTCCTCTAACATTGTGGCCGTTCAGAGGAACGTTGATTGAAAAAAGAGAGTTCAATTCATCAAACGGAATGTGAACATTTTCTGAAGAAACACAATTCGAGCAGATTTTTTTTCAAAATTGCTACGAAGTTACGGAAGAATTGCACAAACAAATGAAATATCTTACTTCTGCAATTATTATAATTATAATAAAATTGTTCTGATTTGCAGTATTTCTCCAATTCTTGTAATTTTCCTCTGAAACGAATGACGTATTCTTAAATATTTAAGGCTACATCCCTAACTGGTATTAAGTAATACATTTGATCAATAAGTTAGCGTCTAGTAACCCTTGCCTTTAGCAAAAAAGTGTAAAAACTTACATTAAGATTTCACGAACCACAAACTTTATTAATTCTTAATGCAACTGAGGATACTATACACGAAGGCGCTGATAAATCGTCAATAAATAATTGAAGGTGTGTCCAAATTATGAAAGTTTCTACATTTTTGTTTGTATTGTGAACACTTTAAAGAGTTATACTTACTACTAGATTTCAAAATATCAAAGTTTCGACTTGAGGTAGATGGATAGGGGTTTCTTCAATTTGGGAAAAAATCCCACGCATAGTTTAGGCGCTAGTACTGTTTAGTTTTAGATTAGAATTATTTAGTTAAAAAACAGTAAAAACTGTATGTGACGTATGGCGGAGAGGATACCTACGTACGTTTTCCTGTGTTCCAGAATCCTTTTCTGTCATTTTAATTATAAATAGTGAAAAGATGAGTAAAAGATCAAAATAAATATATAAAAATAAATTGAGATTGGCTGAGCAAAATGAATATATAAAAATAAATTGAGATTGGCAGCGTGAGATTAGCAATATTTGAATAAAATGGACATTTACGTTCCCGAGTTATAGAAAACTTATTTGCATCGGTAAACGAATTGCAAGTATGATTGTTAGGCATTGCTAACAATCATACAACTTTCCTCTTGCCCTTACCTCTACTCCTACCATTACAAGCAAAAGGATAGATCAACAAAACGTGCGCATAGTGAGGCTACATTTACGCCCAGAGGCAACACAAGAGGCAATTTCAGCATTTGCTCAATGGATCAGGGAAACTGGACAAAAACCTGATCGAGATGGGGGGTCATTGACCCGGAAGCTGAAGTACATTCTTTGTTAAAAACATTGTCTTTTGAAAACATTTATACAATACAAATGTAAACTAATTTAACACATCAGTATTTTATTAAAATAAACATTATTTTTCTTTTTGATAATCAGTATAGTATCTAATTGTATAGAAACAGTTTTGCAGCAGAAAAGATTTGTGAGATTTGTGAACCGACTTCAATTGTTTAATATCATCTGGCAATGCGTTGTATAGTAACATACATGTATGTGGATTTCTGTTAGTGATTTGTTGATACTGACACTCGATGAACATGATTTCAACGACGTGTGTGTTGTAATTACAAATGTATTGCATATTAGTATTGCATAATAATATGTTCCCACCGTTAAGTAAGTCACTTTTGACAAATATTACAAATTCGTAAATATATAGGCAAGGCAGTGGTAAGATTCCAAGCTCAGTGAAGAGAGACTTGCAGGGATCACGCGGATGGCATGTGCTCATTATTCGAATAATTTTCTTTTGCAATCTAAGGGTTTGAGTACTACATAATGAGTTTTCCTAGAATTTTTTGCCATTTCTCAGGCGGGAATGCACATTTGCAAAATAAATGCAACGAGATGCATGAAGGCAGATAGAATACGTGACATAATAAACTTAATTTAGTGTTTAATTCTGTTATATGTACATTCCATTTGCGTTTTGACTGAATTGAGAGATCTAGAAATTTTGTTACCTGAACATCGGCTAATTGTATATTGTTCATTTTCAATAGAATATGCTGTTTCTGATTTCAAATGCAAAAATGCATTAAAAATATTTTTCCTTCGTTAACTATTAATTTGTTATTACCAAACCAATTTGAAACTTCTGAAATCGAACTATTTATTGTTTCATTTCTGCAAAGAACATTTGTGTCATCGGCAAACAGAACCGTTCTTCCGTTTTTAGTAGACGACGGCATATCATTTAGGTATAACAGAAAGGGGATAATGCTGTGATCGACTGCGTGCCTTTGAAAGTGCCGCCAGAAATTAGTTCCGGCGCCACTCAAGAGAGGGCGGCGATAGCAGACGCTGCGGTGCCGTCACGCTCGACCAGGCTCCGGAGCGGACGGACGCATCCGTATCGGACAGCTGGCTATAAGAGCCGCGCCCGGCGAGCGGAGAGACAGTCAAGGGCCTGCCTGCATCGAGAAGTGTGTAGTGGGTGGTGAACTAGTGAGACGATACGGCTACGGATACTGACTTCCTCTAGCGAAACAGTGAACGGTACAACGGCTGTGATTTTGACCATCTCCCCGGGAAATTGTGACTTGGGTATTCTTCGGTACATCTTCCGGAAAATTGTTTGGCTTGAATTCGCCCACCTCTGTACTGATTGTGGTTGAAATAAATCCATTTTTAGAAATTGCTTTCTTTTTGATACTACAGATAAGACCTAAGATCCTTGAGGTACCCCATATTCAATTTGTAAAGAAAGGGAAAGATAAGTAAATAATGTCCTTTTGTGCCAGTACGGAATTTTTATTCTTTGAGATCGATGTTTGTACGGTACGGGTTTATCCAATCTAGGGCAATACCACGAATTCCGTAAGAAGGTAATTTTGATAGCAAGATGTCAATAACGTCAAAGGCTTTCGAAAGATCTAAAAATATTCCAATGGGTGCTTCAGTTTGGTCCATTGATGAAGCAACATTTTAAAGAAAAAAAATGGCAGTGTCCGTAGATTTAATTTTCTAAACCCGTGTTGTGAGACTGAAAACGCTTCGTTTTTCCTGAGAAAAGTTTCCATTCGCATGTAGAAAAGCCTCTCTAATATTTTTGAGAAACCTGACAAAAGAGAAATTGGACGGTAATTTTGAATTTCATTTTTGCTGCCCTTTTTAAAAAGTGGATTAATTTTTGCTGTTTTGAAAATATCTGGAAATATTCCTGTGCTTTAAGAAGCATTGCAAATGCGAGTTAACGGGTGTATAAAGGCATGTACACAAGTTTTCAATAAACAATTCGGGAATTCATCTAAACCGAGATGAATATTTATTTTATTAGTTTACTGACTATTCGTAAGATTTCGTTAGAAAAAGTTTCGGAAATAAACATCGTGGCGAAAATTTTTGGAAAGGTAATGATGTTAAATTTTGCGGTTTTAGTCCCTTCGTGAGTTCAGCCGCAATTCTAGAAAAGAGTTGGTTGAAGAGGTTTGCCACTTTTTCCGGATTACTGGCTTCTTCACACAACAGCCCTTAAAACAACATTCTCTACTAAGTAACGAGATGATGTGGTCATATTTTTTACGATATTCCACATTACTTTAGTTTTATTACTAGCTAGTGTTCACAAACGGACAGAGGGAAGACAGACAGACGGACGTTTTGGAAAGAACCAATTTTTTCGGTATCAGCGGACTCCAAAACATGTATTTCCGTAGAAATCTCGTGATCAATTTTCCGCAACATTACATAACTGTCCCTATACTATGTATATTACTTCGTATATACGTACGTATACGGGAAAGTAAAAATGTAAATGACCTTAATGAAAGAACAAATTATGGACAACAAATTTTATTTGAAGGAAAAATCTGTATTTTTAAATTTGTAGTAGTAGGAAGATCATGAAAGAATTCCTACTTTTGATATTGTCAAAAATTCAGAGTTAACCGTGATAATTCGACATTTCCACCTTAATAAGTGTATTTTACTCTATTCGCAGAAGAATTGTTTTTAAAAATTGGAGCCATTTTTGAGAATTTTTTAAAAACGTCCCAAGGGCTTCATGTAAAGTACCCCCAAAAACTAATGACTGATTTTTAAAATCGCAGAGCTTCGGCTCAGATCAAAACAGACAAGGCTTTCTTCAATTTGGAAAACATCCTACACATGGTTGTGCACATACACCAGACGGACAGACGGGCGGACGTTTTGAAAAGAACCACTTTTTCGGTATCAGGGGACCCGAAAACGCGTATTTCCGTTCATATCTCGAAATCGCTTTTCCGCAGCATTCCATAGGTTTCCCTATACTACGTGTATTACTCCGTATATTACTATTGTATCGCTCCGTATATCCCTATACTACGTGTATTACCCCGGGAAAGTAAAAATTTATTTATTTCTAATCAAAATTTAACCGTATAAGTCATTTCTGATGGATGGGGAAATGAAATTTGTTTACGCATTGGGGGAGGAAGGAAATTTTTGTTTGAAATTAGGGACCCCATGGAACAACTGCCTCTAAGCCCCAGGTTTTCTCTGGGCCACCCTAGCCCCTTGGAAATGTTGATAATGGCCTCATAGAAATTGTATTGTATTTTCGTAAATATGATTAATTTCTTATTTTTCCTTTTTTTAACCGGCAATTTAGGAAATTGAAAATGAAGACATTTGGAGAAGAGGCTATCCAAACAAAATGGAAACCGTGTAAATTGTTCAACATGGAACAAATTGAATTTATTAACCAATTATATTAATAACATCATTATAAATTATATAATTTAATCATTCTTATAAGTTTTATTTATTTCCTAGTGAAATATGTCATAAGTAAATAAAAAGGTTAATTGGAAAAGCTCCCCTCTTCCTGTTTTAGACCACGCACACGTATGGTTTTCGTGGTCACGGAAGGGAAGTTAGTGAGAGGTGCAGTGTTACTTTTAGTACCAGTTAGTAAAAGTGTATTACAGTTTGCAAGTTCATTGCAAACTGTAATACACGTCATCCGTTCTTTAGTACATTAAAAAAACTGTGTTTTTCGTGAGGCACGGGACACTAGTGTAAGGATGTTAAAATCTGAGTATTAGAGGCACAATGATATAGCTTTTAAGAATGTCATATATAAAATAGAATACTTAATTTGTGAGCTTTTATAATATTTCAACTAAAAATGTTTGGTGTAATTAGATAAATTTTTATAAATGTTCAAATTTACAGTAAAAGTAGTAGTTTTTCATTTCTCTCATGTAAACGATTTTTACAAAGATTATTTCTTATAGAAAGTTAGAAAATATCAGTACTCATTTTGTGTCACAACATTTAAAGTGTGTTCAACCCAATAAACACAACAAAAACAATTTTGGTTGAAATATGAAATTTGATATTTTGGTTTCACTTTCCAGAAAATTACCCAGTCAGAACCATAATAAAGAACATCTGAAGGACAGGGAAAATCGGTAAGATCGGTAAATAGACAAATTTGTCGGTTATAGAAACTTGCCAGACTTTATAATTTAACAGTCTGTTAAAGGAAATTGGCACAATAATCTGCGAGGACCTGACTCGTCTTTGGCTTGATATGAGTCTCTCAAAACCGTTTGTGAGAGAAACGTCTAGACTGCAGTTGGCACGGTCGTAATCAAGAACGAAAACAGCTAGTCGCGAGTTGAAACCGATTGCTGAGGACAATTGTGTAATTTAGTGGCTAGGAAAACGTAATTGCATACATTACTTATCTTATTTACTAACATCAAGTTCTCTCGCCAAGTGAAGTATTTTTGGAATACGCCAACCACGTAGTGTGAACAGTTGTACGTATCAGCCGGTTCCACGAAGCGTAAGCGGACGTCTCCTCTCCTCAGCTCAACTTTTCCTGGTCAAGTTTTCCTTGTGGCATTGCCAATGCGCATATAAATGCACTCTCCATAGTGCGCCGCCTCCCAGACACTTTCATGTCATAATGATCAGTGAAACTCGGCTGAAACCTACGCAGACATCAAATTTCGTGTCTATTCCAAATTGCAAGTCGAAATGACATGACAGAGGTAATTGGTGGTACATAGAGTCGGTGTTAGCATGTATATCAGAGATGACATAAAAAGCTTCGAGATGAGTACATACTTCTTCAATCCGTTATACTATTTGAGGATTTATTTCTTGTCTTTTTAAATTATATTATGATATGATATGATTATGATTATGATAATGATTAAATTGATTATATATAAATATATATATATATACATATATATATAATCAATTTAATCATTATCATAATCATTATACATATATAATTTAATCTTCCGTTCTGACTTTCAGGAGCATAAGATAGCACATTTCAGACTTAAGTTTCAAAATGCTTCAGATCAGTGCTATAAATCGTACGACATTCGATGCATTCAGAGATATGCGTAGACAATATTGTTGTCTGAAACCTCTAAAAATAAAATTTTCAGAGACACATACAGACTTAACTGCTCATTTATATCGATTTTTCCTTCATACTAAATTTGTTCTCCACAGTGAATTCTTTCTGTAAGGTCATGTACATTTTTTTCAAAATGTAGTAGTTTTCGCGCGATATTGCGTGCAATACTTGCAATTTAAAAAAATAACAAAAACAAGATTTTTTCAAAAACTTCTCCATTTTTTTAAACTTTCGGTAGGGACAATGCTAAATATACATACATACATACAAGCATACATACATTCATACATACATACATTTATTAGAACTGCAATTGGGTATCACCCGGTGGCAGTTAAGTGACAATAATTGCAAAATTACAACACTTACATTAATAATAATAATAATAATACTATCTCCATTATTATTATAATAAATAATAATAATAATAATAATATAATAATTATAATAGTGACCATACAATACAGTACAAAGATGAAAAGTAGCATTGAAAAGTGCATTGATCGCGTTCACCGCATTTCACTTCACATTTACCATCACTATACTTACACTTTTTTTCTGAATTACCACTGACCAGCACTTCACAGCACTCGACGACGACACAGCACTTAGTCATTTAATATTGTTACTGTCATTTGGTTCTAACTTGTTTCTAAAACTTCGGATACTGAGAGGAAACGCTTGAAAACTGCTGCAGGTAGAACTGTTCCAATCTCTAATTGTTCTCGTTACAAAAAGAAAACTTCCCAAGATCTGAATTTTGTTCCTCGCATTCGCATTTGTGGGTTGGATCGCTTCGCCGAAATAATTTGGTTTTTTCTAGTCTAATCTGAATTTCCTTCCAAGCGGCTGACCTACGGTACGATTTATAAAGGAGCGCAAAGCCACCCCTTTGTTCTCTCTCTTTCTAGAGGTTCCCATGGCTTTTGTTCGTTGCGTTACTTCCTATAGCGAAAGCTTATTGCCTTTTTCTGCTTGTATTCTATCAAGATGTTCCGTGCCGGCCTTTGCTGATATGCATCCCACCTCCTATTCCATGAGAGGGCGAACCAGCGTAAGATATGCATACTCTGTGAGATGATATAAACGCCATTTTGCTCTAACCTTAAAAAAGACAAAAATGTAATGTTTTTTATTGTTTTTGATTGTTAATATTTACATTAATGTTTTTATGAGTACATGTAAAATGCCAAATGTATTACTACTCTTTGAGATCGATGTTTAAGGTACGAGGTTATCCAAACTAGGGTGATACAACGAATTCCATAAGATAATTTCATAACATTTTAGTACGGACAATGCTACAGGCACTGAATAACAACATAAGCGCAGTTTTGCCTCTTTCTTTAGATTAAAAAAAATACTTTAGAATTTTTTTAAAGAAGTATCTCTCAAGTAATTAAAATTTACATTACCGGCGGTTTGTATACTAAACATTATTTCATTATGAGCACATTTGCTTCAAATGATGTCTTCTACAATGATTGTCGAAAAACTCAATTCTTTTCTGTGAAAATGAGGACAAAATACCGTATTTTCAGAAGCGCTAGAACGACATTTTCTGAATAACAGCTCCAATTTTTTTTGAAACTGTATTCAAAACGCTAATGCACTGAATAAAATCACAATATTTTAATTTATTCTTTTAATTTTTTTAAATTACACAAATATGTATTTATTTAAATTATATCTGACGTTGATACATAGTACATTACGGTACTATGTACACTTTTTTTACTCAACAAGATTGCATTTGCGAACACAAGTGCTTGAATTGATTTCTGATGAAGTTTATCAAAACACAAAACTTCTATGAAAATGAGTTCAAAATTTCGCATTTTCAGAAACGTTTGAACGACGTTTTGGCAAGAACGGCTCCACTTTTTTAACTGGAAATTTGCCTATCGGACTGATTTACTCGTCGGTAGCAGCAGGGTAGAAGATGGAGCAATTCTGGAAAGCTAGCCTAGACTAAAAAGATTAGACAACTAACTCGTGCGAGAAAATCTGTGTCATTCTGTGGCACAACTAGTTTATCTTATGACAGGTAAAAAGTGCAATCAAATTCCGTGATGAAGAACATATTGAAAAATGTCTGGAAAAATGTGCTACATGACCATTACAGCTGGAATGATTAGCACACCAGACGCGGTTCTTCCATTAGCTGACAAGAGCAAGTCACGTGTTTCGTGTCTAAAAACAACTACAAAATGTGTGTACAACCAATTTAACTTTCATTTTTATCCTACTATAGGTTTGAAAGGTGTATAAAATTTGGCAATGCAACAATGGGCATAGTCAAGGGCGATATTTCTGCCTTATTACATAAACGTGATCTTTCTGATTTGATGAGATTTCCTCCTGATCTGTGTCCCGACGGCGGCAGGAAATTCTTGCTAAATGGCGATGTTGAGTTCATCCTCTGTTTGGAAGAGAATACTAGCGGCTGGCTGCTCTGATCGGAAGTTTTCTGAGGTTTCTCCGATCAACACCAGGCGAATGCCCGAGCATACGCTATTAAACGGACCGCCCGCCATATTTCCTTCCAATTTCTTGTCCTATCCTCACCCCTTACTTATACACACACACACACGCACGCACGCACTACTCTACCACATTTGTCGGGAGACCAGTCGAACCAGCTAAGAGCTTGTCCCTGCAGGGGCGGTGCCATGCTGGTGGGAGATAACTGGAGAAAATCCTCGCAAGCTGACACAGGTTGGCGCCGAATCTCGGCATCCAGCAGGAGATCGCTGCCACCTCCCGCGCGTGCACATGCACTAGACTTACGGGACTAATACCTTAGCCGTCAACGCGCCCCGGATCACCAATCAATAAATTCTGACACGTGGATGGTGGCTGAGGCAAATTCATCTGCAAAGAGCCACAGGAAAGTCTTGCGGTATGATCTGGGTAACGCGTACCTATTCTTCGCTGCCAATACGGTTTCACGCCTACTTGCTAGATAGTGACTGAACACTGAGACCGTTATTGCTCTAAATATAGATCCTGGCTAGAGCAGAGAAGGAAGGGGTAAATTGGAACTCGCGGAGGAATAAATTCGATCCTGGTTTCTCTTGGATAATGACTAAAATAATTGAATGAGGAATAAAGCAAACAGGCATTCTTAATATCTAAAACACCAAGTGTTTTTTTGTTTAGAAAGGAATATGAGGTTTTTATTCAACCATATTTCGTGATTTTTAATTTCTCGCTACTGCTTACGCAGTCAGAGAAAGTATTGTATTGCTGGGGGGGAAGGCAAATTTTTGACAGAAAAACTCTTATTGCCAGGTTCTGGTAAGGAAAAAGAGGATAAATCTTGTCAGTATATATAGTAAATTACTTCCTCTAACACGTTGTGTAGACTGAATCCAGGGTTTGTGGATCCTTACAATCGATTGAAGGCAAAAGGCCTGTCCGTCCATCTGTCTAAACAAACGTCTGTAAACAACGTCCGTGAACAACGCCAGTGAGTAGGATTTTCACCAACATTGACATTCTCCAAGCAATGTGACTGGTGTCGATGGCCTCTTAAGTTTGAAACCGATATTTTAATTTTAGAGGATACTTTACATGAAGTCTTTGGAACATTTTCAAAAAAAAATTCATTAAATTTCTACTTTCTCGTATATGTACAACGTAAATACGGAATAATATACGTAGTATACATAAAGTTATGCAATGCTGCGGAAAATTGATAGCACGGTTTCTACGAAAGTATATGTTTTTGGGGGCCCCTGATTCCAAAAAGGGGTTTTTTAAACGTCCATGCGTCTGTCTGTTTGTTTGTCCGTCAGAAGATGATGATTAAGGTTTAAGAGCGCTTCAACGTCTAAGGTCATTGGCGCCAGTGTCAATTTGTTTCCCGTCAGTCCATTAGTCCTTCCGTCTGTAAAATACAGGCGCCAAACATAGTATTCCATTGTTTTTCTTCAATAAAATAACTGCTATCTTGTTTTTTTACTTCTCTCTCCCGTCGCTAATATTTACATTACAATTTTTCTTTTACAATTTATATATAATTGCATTTATGAGTACATGTGATTCAAATGATGTCTTATAAAGTTTCTCAAAAAATCCAAACTTTTCTATGAAAATGATCTCGAAATTCTATTTTTTCATAAACGCTCACACGCCGTTCTCTCATGCAAGAGCTTCAATTTTTTCGTCAAACTTGTACGGATAGGGATAAATGCACTATATATGATGACGTAGATGTCATTTTTTAGAATACTTTTGTTTTTCAAAAATTACGCTTTACCAAAAATAATTGTATTTGTTTTTAAATTTCTCTCATACCGTTAAAATGTACATACCCAGCTATTTTTATACGTTATTTCATTTGTTAATGGAAGTGCTTCAAATGATTTCAAATGAAGTTTCTTCAAAACTCAACAGGTTTCTGTGAAAAAATGCTTCAAATTTCACATTTACAGTAACGCTTAAATATTTTCTCACACTTCTATAATATTCATAAAGTCATGTTCTACCATTAGGGAACTGAAAAATTGAGAAAATGAAGTTTGGACGGCAATAGGTGGCAACTGGGAAGAGGGTGAGGCAAAACCAAACAGCTAGCTCAGACCAAAGAAATTAGAAAGCTAACTGATATGAGGAAGTTTTCTGTAGTACCACTAGTTACTTTGTCGTATACATACATATCTAACTTATCTGAAAAGTATAATTATTCCTATTTCTCCTCTTAACTCAAAAATGATAAGTACATTTTGTGCATTGTGTATCATTCTCACTATTTGCATGGACTTTGTAGTCTGTACGCTCGACTTGCCACTCACTCTTGTGAGAAGCTGCATGCAATCGGGGTACTATTTGTTCGCTATGCAATCGGGGTACTATTCGTCGCACATCACTATCGTGTCACTTGAGTACCGTCTGGAAGGGTACACGCACAATTCCTTCACAGACACTATGGACATAGTATAGGTTTCAGTAGAACGTGAATACACTGAATCCAATGGCAGAAAGCTGTTTTTCTTTAAACGTTTGAATTTAAAAAAATCAAGTATTATTCGCACTTCGTTTGTTAAATAATTTTTCAAATAGTTGCTGAAGTGTAAGGCAAAAATTGTCAAAATATAATATTACATAATCATTAACCTTTGTTCTACAACGTACAGGTCGAAATGATCCGAAGCCACGAAAAACGCGCTTGCGTGATAGGGCAGTGGTGGGCATTTATTTGGAGAAAATGATAATTGATTGTTCATTGAAATGATGAAAAGGATCTATTTCAAAAAATAATATTAATTAACATAATATTTCAAATCGTAGAGCCTTAGGAGCGAACATTTATACACGTATTATATTACTCGTGTACACGTAAGCTTCCGCGGCTCTAGTTCCTGACCTCTTGACTGTCCGGGTGGCGCCGCCTGTTTCCTGAGAGACATGTCATGTCGAAACGTCGGCCTCTCAACGACGCGGCGTCACCCGGACGGCCAGTGTTACCAGATGTGTTTAGAGGGATTCCGCCATGTTCGTTTCAGTTTCCGCCGATAATCCGCTGAACTGGTTTTAAATTTCCCGCCTAAATCCGCTAAACGTATTATAAATAATTTTTCCATACTTAAATATTGTATTAATTTATTCTATTAAAACAAACGATAGAAAATAATGATAGAAAAGGACAAATGCTTATGAATGCATGACATAGATAAGGACAATTGCTGATTCTTGGTCATAGCCGTCGTTATTGGCGTATTCGAGCCCCAATATTTTCAAATAAGTATAATAAATGACGCACTTATGTAGATTAAATTGTCTGCCTTTTATTATTATTTTAAAATATTTCTGCTCGAACACGCTATGTGTCCAGGCCTTAATAGTGAACATCCGAAATTCGGCTTATTTTCCACTGTATTAATTTCCGCCCTTTATTCCACTGTCCGCGAAACTAATTTTTTTTCCGCCGTACGAGTTAAAAATCCGCTGAAAACGGCGGGAATTCCGCCGATATGGCAACACTGCGTACAGCCAAGAAGTCACTTATATTTATATTGCAATTTAAATGCAAATTACGAAAGTGTTGCAAATATTGCATGAAAAACATGATTTCTCGCAACCATGTGCTCAAAGAGCAAAGTAATACTCAGGTGATTAATTGGGAAACTTTATTAATTTGAACCTTTCATTCCGGATCTAGAGATCATTCTAATTTCTAAGATGTATAAGATTTATTTTGATGGATACATGCGCGGTGTTGCCTACTTTTATTTTAATTTTAAATAAAATTTACTTAATTTAATTATGATTATTGTTTGAATTATAATTTACGATTGAAAATAATTTTGTACAAACTATTTTTTAATGTACTACAGCTATCTAGTCACTTGGCTGTGAAGTTGCAATCTAACAATTTATGAAGTTGCCTATACATTTACGAATTTGTAATATTTGTCAAAAGTGACTTACTTAGCGATGGGAACATATTATCATGCAGTACTGATATTTATAATTACAACACATGTTGAAATCACGTTCATCAAGTGCCAATGTCAACAGTATCAACAGCTCAGTATCAGAAATTCACATACAATACATGTATGTTACTTAAGAACGCATTGCCAGATGATATTAAACAACTGAGATTGAACACACATTTAAGTTAAAAGTAATATATTTTCTGTTGCATAACTGTTTCTAAACAATTAGAGACTATACTTATTATAAAAAATAATGTGTATTTTAGCAAAATTGTGAAACATGATGGATTAGTTCACATTTGCATTGTATATTTAAAAAAATTAATATGCTTATAACAAGTAATGTACTTCAGCTTCCGGATCAATCACCCCCATCTTCATCAGGTGTCTGTCTAGTTTCCCTGACCCATTGAGCAAATGCTGAGATGGCCTCTTGTTTTGCCTCTGGGCGTAAATGTAGCTTCACTATGCGCACGTTTTGTTGAACTATTTCTTTTGTTTGTAATGGTAGGAGTTGATGTAAAGGCAAGAAGAAAGTTGTTAGCAATGCATAACAATCATACTTGCAATTCGTTTACCGATGCAAATAAGTTTTCTATAATTCGGAAACGAAAATTACTATTTTATTCAAATATTGGTAATTAACGCTTTTTTCCAATTTATTTTTATATATTTGTTTTAAACTTTTACTCATCTTTTAACTATTTATAGTTAAAATGATGGGAAAGGACTTTTCGTAACTCAAGAAAACGTGCACAGATGATCTCCCCCATACGTCACATACAGTTTTTACTGCTTTTGCCTAAATAAATCTAATCTAACAATAGGAACGTGGATGTACGGTGTGTATGTTCACAGAATAATCTCTCATTGTCAGACGGTTTTTTAGGAGATTGTTTCTTGTGAAAGAAGATGGTATCGACAAACAAGAACATGGTAGACGTAAATAGTAGATTTAAATTTTGTCTTTCTGGATTAATAGCTGTCATTCGAATATTGAAAAGAAAGATTACTTTTAATGTTAGTAATCATTAACTCTATTTTAAATTTCACTGGCATCAGAAAGCTTATAAAGGCAGTCGTTTCGCATTAATATAAACGAATAATTTTATTTACGACTAAAATACGCGCGTCGTGAATACACTGAATCAATAGCAGAAAGCTGTTTTCGTTTTAAAAGTTTGAATTTAAAAAAAGTATTTTTCGCACTTCGCTTCCTTAAGAATTGAAGTGTCAGACAGAAATTTTCATGTTACAATATTACATAATCATTAACTATTTCGCGAAAACGTACGTGATGTTGAGGCACCACTAGTGTATAGTTGGTATGGCTCCCAGAACATAACGCGTCGCTCGATTAAAACCAAAACTGGAAGTGCTTAAGGGGCTAGGAAGAAAATTCGGAGGAAAATTCAATGCTCCTGCAACACGACTAGTGAAATAAATTTGGAACAGTGCCACAACTCCACCATGTCGTCGTATAATACATTTAACGAAGCGACTATCTAGTGGTTTTCTTAAAAAAGATAAAAATGCGTACCTATTTGCGGTACATTGATGCAAGAAAAGACACTGCAACTGAGCAAACTTATAAATGGTGATCCAAAATTTACTGCAATGGTTGGTTAGATCGTTGGAAGAAGAGTCACAGGATACAATTAATATTGCGGATGGGGGATTATCAATTGATTCTGCAGCTCCATGCTCTAAGACGAGTTTGCAGTCTTGATAGCGTCAGAAAATTACTCGTCGCAGCTAGTGTATACCTTCGACAGAATTGGACTTTCAAAACACTGCCTGCAAAAAAAGTCTTGCTTCGAAAGAGGAGTCATGCACAAGGTTTTAAAATGAATAAAGAACACATTACTGCTCTTTTCTGTAGCAACGCAGCGGCAACAAACATATTACTCTTCTTGGTAATTGGGAAGTCTGCGAAACCACAGGCTCCAATAGTAATGAATATGAACGTACTCGCTGTTTATAACAAAAATCAAAGAACAGCTCGCATGACCGCTCTTCTGTGAGTGAGGGATAAATCGCGTAAGTACCCATATTGTTCTACTTCATTTGTTCGATACTAGCGGAATACAGTTATTGTGTTCTCTCTCCCTCCGTCTAACTCTCCCTCTCCCTGTCTCTCTGTGTCTCTCTGCTTCTCTCTCTCTCTCTTCTGCTTCCTCTGTTTCTGACTACTCTGTCTCTCTTTCGCGCTGTCTGTCTGTCCATCTGTTTCTGTCTGTCTTTCGCTTCTCTCTCTCTACTCTCAATCTCTCTCTCTCTCTCTCTCTAACCTTCTCCGTGAAAAAAAAATCAAAACATGTAGATGTGCCAACTTTCATGGATTCATATCGGTCAAATGGTGTCGCAGTCCATCGATCTGGTACATTTCAACATCCATTTTTATTTATCTAATTTCTGACCACTTGTTCTTTGAGAAAAAAGTTATCACCTTCAACTCCGCAACAAGCTCTAGAAATTTTATTCTGAGAGATCCTGTATACCTTTTTATTTCCTACTATTGATTTCCCCATCATTATTCTCCAGAATTATTATTTCCTTGATTGATTATATTCTAGGCAGTAAGTTGGGTAGGTACCTCGTAGAGAAATCGGAAGGAGGCGAGTGGGGGCAGCGGCCGGCCGCGCGCCCAGAGGAAGAGAGGGGCGGCGGCGAGGGGCCCCAAGCGCAGTAGCGGGCGCAGCAGCAGCGTCACGTGTCCCACGCACAGTGCGCGCGCCACCAGCAGCCGCCCCTCCGCGCGCATGCGGCCGCCCAGCCACAGCATTGTCTGCGCACGCCACACCGCACGTTATAGGCAGTTGTTTTCCACGGCTACGGCAAGGATCGTTTTAAGGCAACAAAGTGACCAATACCATGAGTGAAGAGAAAAAATACTTTTTGAACGTACGGTTTCGTTCTGTATGGAAGTTGTTCTAAACCCTCGGGGCAGAGTGTTTTGCTATAGTAAATTTTGCATAACTCGCTTTTTATAGTTTTGAAAATCATAAAAATACTTTACATAACATAACTTGTATACAATCAACTTTCAGTTACAATTAAGAAGATATTAAATTAAGATTAAGATTAAGATTAAATTATCCGGGAACAATTGCTATTTACAATTTCTTGTTATTTTTTTACAATAATAATTTTTATAATTTTCCTTTAAATTTATTTTAATTTACACGGAGAAAGTAACATATTTGGAATGTGCTGACTTAATTCTTGTAAAAGGATTTGCTGTAGTACCTAAATTACATTTTTTGTTGTTTTAGGTCTAATAATATATGTAAATACCGAAATTCATGTTTCTATGTGAATTTTACTTTCTCGTATACGTACGTAAATACGGAGTATAGAGAAAGTTATGTGATGCTGCTGCAAAAAAACGATGGTTGGGGCCCTATGGTGGATAAATCTTGATCTAACATGTAGTAAATCACTCCCTCTAACACATTATGTAGTCAGATTCCAAGATTACTGTAATTCGGTTCTCGATACCGAGAAAGTGGTTTCTTTCTGTTCGACTGTGAACACCACCAGCACCTAAACTATTCCTCTGATTTTTTCCCCTTAGTAAATATTCCCTTACAAAACTAGCTTCACTCGAAACTCACGATTTTGAAAAACATCCTTTAAGTTATGGGGGTACTTTCTTTGAAGTCCCTTGGACATTTACAAACGTTTCTCAATTTTTTTTTCTTTAGATTTCTTGTAAGAATAGATTAAAATTTACTTACGAAGGTAGTACGTGTCCAATTTTCACAGTTAACTCGGGATTTTCAAAAATTGGAAACGTAAAAATTTTCGGCGTCGTTCTACAATTTCCAAATTGAACGTAGAGACTTTTCCTTCAAGTACATTTTTTCTTTAGTTTTTTCATTAAGGCCAGAACACTTTTTTGAAAATGTTAGTAGTTTTCGCGCAAAATTGCGTACAATATGTGCAATAATTAAAAAAAATAAAAACAAGGATTTCTCGAAAACGTATCCAAATTTTTTCTTTAAAATTTTGGTAGGGATTGTGCTAAATGTACTATATAAGATGAGAAACTCCATATTGCTCTCTTCTTTAGTTTTTTTCAAAAGGTACAATTTTTTATCTTGTCCCTCCCGTTCATATTTACATTCGCGGCGATTTGTTTACATTATTGTACATATGTTTTGAATGATGTCATATACAGTTTCTCGAAAACACAAAATTCCTCATTTTTACAAAAGTTCAAACGCTATTTTCTCAAAAACTGCTCCAATTGTTTTTGGAACGGATAATACTAATTGCACTATTTAAGACGACATGAAAGTTAATTTGCTGTAATCTTTCGTTTTTTCAATTTTTTTTTAAATTAATCTCAAACGGTTAGTATGCACATTTCCAGTGATTAGTATACATTATTACATTTGTAAATAGACTTGCTGCAAATGATTTGCAATTAAGTGTTTCGAAAACTCAAAAGTATAAAAAGGATATTACGCATTTACAGTAACTCTTAAAAGACATTTTCTTAATAACTGCACCAAAGTTTTCAACGAAAATGTTTCATTTAGGGTGTGGTTTTACCCTTCTATAATATTCTTAAAGTAATATTGTGTTTCTACCGTTAGAAAACCAAATGTGCTACAGAGTGCTACAGACTTTCCCGTATTAGTTTTCTATTTCTTTTGGTCTCGACTAGCTATTCATATTTGCCACACACTCTTACCAGGTACCATCTATCGCCGTCTAAAGTACTTTTTTTGACATTTTCTTATTTTTCGGTTTTGCAATAGAACGGAATTTTTTAAAAGAATATTAAAGAACAGTAAAACTTACACCTAAATGGCAATTTTCTTTGAAAAAGTTGGAGCCATTTTTATGAAAATGGCTTTTAAACTCTACTGTAAGTTCGAATTTTGAAGTTCTTTTCACAGAAAACTAATGTTTTCAAAAAAAGATCACATGAAGTCATTTCAAGCACTTTTAGTCACAAATGCAATAGTGTTCACGAATCGCTGGAAATGTGCGTATTAAAGTTGTGAGAGATATTTAAAATATATATTTATTTGTACAATTTTTGAAAAAACAAATGACATAGCAAAATTAATTCTGTCGTCGTAACCAGCTCAATCATCTGTTGAAATAGTTTGAAGAAAAATTTGGAGCAGTTTGCAAGAAAATGACATTTGAGCATTTCTGAAAATGCGAAATTTTGAGCTCATTTTTAGAGAAAACTGTTGAGTTTTTGGAAAACTTTATTTTACATTAGTTAAAGCACATTTCCACATAAATACATTAATATAAACAAATAGCGGGCAATGTAAATATTAAAGACGTGAGGGACAAGTAAAAAATTACATTTTTGTAATTTTTGAAAAAACAAAAGAATAGAAAAAACCTATTTGTATGTCATTTCACAGAGTACATTTAGCATTATCCATACCAAATATTTCAAGAAAAAATTGGAGACTTTTTGAGAAAATCATGTTTTGTTATTTTTTTAAATTGCACATATCACACACAATATTGCGCGAAAACTACTAAAATGTTCAAAAAAGTGTACATAACCTTAATGAAAGAAAACAATATGGACAACAAATTTTATTTCAAGGAAAAGTTTGTTTTTTTAATTTTGTAGTTGTAGGAAACCGCCGAAAACAATTCAAACTTTTGAAATTTCCGAAAATTCAGAGTTAACCCTGAAATTCGGACCTCAGCCACGTTTATAAGTGCATTTTACTCGTTTCCTCATCAATACATAACTTTCGTTGTACTACTATTTTATTCCGTACGTAGTATAGGGAAACAAGCAAGTAAAAATAATGTATGGAAATCGTACAAAGGTGTCTTTAGCTGTACTCATTTTAAAATGTTGATCTCGGCTCCAGTCGTCACCTCGTCGTACATTTCATTTGTATGTCGAACGTATTTTCTGTAATAAGTTAGGTAAATAATTATTTTTACCCGCCGCTTCCTAGACTACACTGAAAACCTTTACGGCAATTTCTTGCATTCGAGAAATTTTTGCGAATCATCTTAGTTTCTGCGAATGCTCTCATATAGAGAAAATCCGAGAAAGAAATAAATTAATGTTAGCCGATGAAGTAGAACTGAGAGATTTGCTAGGAATTACTTTTATCTTGCTAGCATTTTTTTGATGTCGACCAAAGATAACACCATTGACATCCAGATAACTAACGGAACTGGTATTAAAGTAATACATCTTACAATATTCTACCACACACTCCTGTTTCTTTTGGGATGCTTACGATTTGACAATATTAGTGATCGGACACAAAGAATAAAAGGGCAATACTTCTTACGTATTTAAAATACTTTCCCGAAAGTGCTGGCAAGTGAATTATTTTGTAACAAATAATGAAAAGTAGGAAAAAGTTCGTGGCCGCTATGCATATAGAATGTGGATGCTAAATAAACGATAACAGTATGGATTAAGGTTTTTGAGCTCGTTCACCCAAGATACCTATTAGGGGAACAAACCGGAACGTCACAATGAAAACTGGTTTACCAGTGTTCCTCTTCTGTTTTTTTATTTACTGCATAGGACACACTTTATCAAATGAACAAAACTTACAGAACAGAGGCGGGCCCGAATGCAAAGGGAAGCAAGAACACGAAGTTCACTCTGACCTTAGTGGGGTGTCCGTTTTTGTAATTTCGAGAGCAAGTGACTCTAAGTCACCGTCCTGTATTAGGTACTCGCCGCCCGATTCGTAGATCGCGCGCCGGAACAAACAGACTGGAACTTGCCCCTTAATGGGCAATTGTTCAAGCGTGCAGTAACCAACCAATATTCACTAATCCTCTACAACAACATTTCTTTTTAAAAATTGTTATCATTGACATCAATGGTCAGCTCATCGGAGGATACTTCAGGCTAGGCAATTTTCGCCTTTAGTTAGCGGTGAAAGCGTTACGCAATATTCCTATAGAGAAGATTCTGTTGGCTAACCATGACAACACACCTGACTGAGGAAACAACCTTGAAATCACTAACCTAGTGCAACTCACGCACCGGGACGTAATCAGGGAATTCCCTGAGCAATCTCGAAGCCGCCACTCGGCGCTCCGCGAGAAATGTGTCGCGCTGGGATTCTTCGACTTTGCTTCCGCCGTCCGGCTTCTCATCGCTGACCAGAGAGCTCGCAGACATGGTCGCGACGTGCGGCAAGTTGGTAAACAATTCGTCATGTCCAGGTTGCTAGGTGATGAAGCAGAGGCCGGGACTAAAGAGACGTATACCTAGTTACCCCTCAGAAACAGAAACATTTGGCGGGTGGTTGCTTCTGTAAATTGCAATAACACAGTGGAATCATCAGAATAAAACGAAATGTATTTTAATGTTTTTATTTATATTAATAACGTTCCGGAAATGCAATTACATCAAGTACATAGGATGTTCTCACTGAATTTCACCATGAGCCGCTCTACATGAATAGATAAATAAATAAATAAATAAATAAATAAATAAATAAATAAATAAATAAATAAATAAATATCTTTATTGAGAGCAACCTGGACGCGACGAATTATTTACTGCGAGCTCTCTGAGCTGCGATGAGAAGCCGGACAATACCATCTAGGCACCAATTAGTCTGTCAGCCTTTAGCTGAGTCTTAATTTTTACCTTCTAATCTAAACCTATCTAGACATAGTTAAGTTTGCCTCTGATTCAAGAAATTTGTGTTGCGGAGAGTATTCTACTTTGGCGACATTGGACCATCAAACGCACATTCCTGTGACAATGCGTGAATAAATGAATGCGTTCAATTATAATAATAACATTTTTTCACATCAAAACATGTCACAAAACAGGACAAGACGATTGTTTTAATTATTTATTTTCGAAAATTTGAGTTGGGCGCCAAAAATAATTTCAATATTTTTTAATGGTAAAATGATATCAGTTTCGTTCAGGAATGTCTTGTTAGAGCAAGCAAGCTAAATATAATTACAAATACAATTCATTATTTCTATGTACAATATAATGCACTCTTAATCAGGTTATTGCATAAATGATTATTGTTAATGTATTATTTCATTATTGTACCATTGCATACCAGGCGCGGGAATTCCCAGGGATTACTCACACCACATCCTTCTCGCAACCGCCTCTGCGCCCGCATGAGACAGTTACAATATTTACGTGAAATGATGCAATCTCACTGCGACGCTTTATTAAACATAAAACTAACACCATATATTTGGTAATTTAAAAAGGCAACCAATGCCACAAATCATTTTAATTCTCAATTAGTCATTATTACTCCCGCAAGTTTTCTTGATACACGAGCTCCCTAGTCCTCATCCAGCGCTGAATAGCACGGC
>BOPP01000082.1:441357-461662 GCA_017312745.1 Gryllus bimaculatus
AGCCACATCCTTCCTCTCCCCGCACCCCCCGCTATGGAATATCAAGAAAACTTGCGCGTATAGTACTCTAATCTTTAATTACAACCATTTGAAACGGCTAACCTCATTAGTTCCAATTTCAAAAGACCGGGAAAGCGCCTCTGCCTCAGCGGTGGCGGCGCTCGCCGGCATCAGTTCGCCTCGACTTCTGGCTCTGTTCGCTTCGTGCGTTCACCAGCGGCGGCTCATTGATTATACATCGCAGGGCATATAAGCTCTAACTTCAATCAGTTCGTAGTTGGGCCGGGCCAATGCACTGCCGTGTGGCGCCAGCAACGAGCTACTTTTCATGTTAAGTCTGCGTCTAGTCCTGTCCGTGTGCGCTTTGCGTCCCCCCCCCCTTTTGGGGGGGGGCGCTAAGCCAAAGATTTGTGTACTGTGTGTTGCAGTGCGCACGCAATTTTGCGTTTTACTGCTATGTGTAAATAGCTGGTGTGGGTTCGTGTCGGTCCTTAGTCAATAGCCAAATCGGCTTTTGTGTTGCACTACGCTCTTCGAATATCAGAGGCGAGTACTTGTCTTCTTTGCCCTATTGTATAGACGTGTCGAGCTAACTGTTTAAACGTTGCCGAACCTTCGTCGGTTTGAAAGGCTTGATAAGCTTCGTTAAACGAAAGCCGTTACAAGCATTGAGTGATGGACTCGATATCAAGTTCCTTTCTCAGTACCTTCAACCGTTTCCGAAACGGAGAGCGTGCTATGAGCCGTAGAACTTTGTTCTGTACCAGCTCAAGTGTATCTTTGTACTTCTGTGCTGTAGTACACCACGTTGCCTCAGCATAGGTGGCCGCAGGCCGGCAACACGTTTTATAAGGTTTTTTCCAGCAGCAATCTGAAACAGTGCCGCATGCGCAGCCTAGTGTTTGGCGTTCCAGTAGCAGCAGTCAGGGAATGTGACTGGGAGTTGGGCGTTCCAGCAGGGTTGCTGATTAGTTTGAAACCAATCCGAATCAGCTCGTGCACTCTCACTCAAACTAGAAATCCGCGCATGCGTACTTCGGTCCCCGAGTTCCCGCCAACGCCAAACATCGACGACGCGCCATTTACGTTTCCATCAGGTTTCTGCATAGTTGTTTTATATTCTGCTCTATATATTTTGACCCTGCTTTGTTTCACATTTTATTGATTCTTGGTTGTTGGTGATTTCGCTTTCTTTCGGATTTTTTCTCGAGGATAATGGAATTCGACCCTGCTTTATTTTACGTTTCGTTGATTTTCTAGTTTTTTTTCAATTATTACTAATCCCGCGCTTCTTTAAAATGTATTTTTATTTATTTATTTATTTATTTATAGTTAAAACGATGGGAAGGTATTCTGGAACTCAAGAAATCATGCGCAAATCCTCTTCTCCCCCATACGTCACATATACAATTTTTTACTTTTTTGACTAAATCAATCTAAATCTAGATTCTTGGATTTTTGGTGAATTAGCTATCTTTCGGATTTTCTTGTGGATATTGGAACTTGATATTTGTTTCTTTTTTGGGAAATGGAAGGTAAGTAATTTTAAGGAAATTCCTTATACCGTGACTTAATAAATATGTATGTAGTTATTTACCGTTCTGTATTGGCAGCGTTATCTCTCATTTTTAAGAAAAATACAAATAACCGAAATCCAAAAGAATAATAAAAACAATAGCGCAGGTCACAGTTTATCAGTTTCAAAATCTGTAATTGATAGCAAGGTCAAGAAAACAAACGAGCAATTATGGAGAAACGTAAACCGCAAGTGAATACCACAGGAATACCAGAACTAACCAGGGTCAGGTCGCTTTGATTTTTATATGCGATACCAAAATTATATCTGGCGGAGAATTCTGCAACTACCGATGAAACGAAAGCAGCGGCACCTAGAGACTGATTTTTGTACTACCTTGTTTCGCAGCAGATCCAAATCCGGGCTAGTTTCTGACGTAGTTTGCAGCTCCGCAATGCGCAGAGTGAGAGCAACGTAAAAACAGTCCGTGATTGTTTGCTGGAACAAACCTATAGAGTGCCAGGCAGTTCCAAGGGGAGTGTAGGTTCCCTCAAAAGAGGTTGTAATAGTCGAATTCTTTGTTGTAATTTTGATCGAATTCGCCAGAAATGTAAATGCCAGCGCAGCCTTCGATCAAAAGTGACGCCTAAGTAGGTTGCCTTAGGTGTCCATGTTAGTTTTTGTGTGCCAAGGTTCATCTGTTTTTGAAGTATTTTGAATTTGTGATCTAGGTTTATTCCTCTCGCTAAGACTTATGTTATCAGCGTAAGGGAATGGTCTTGTTCGTGGTATTTGCGGTATGTCTTTGACATACAGCGAGAACAGTAGCGGAGAGAGGACGGAGCGCTGAGGGACTCCAGCCGCAATCATTCGCTTCGAGGATCTCGTTTTGCCCACTTTTACCATGAATGTGCTGTTTGTGAGGAAAGATGTAATCATTTCGGTTACATCTTGAGGAAGGCAGCGTCGGAGTTTGGAGATGAGTGTGCTGTGTGGCACTTTGTCAAAGGCTTGTACCATGTCGAGATATATGACAGATACATCCTGTGTGAGTAACAGATCAGCGGAAATTTGCTGAGCCATGCAAAGTGCTTGTAATGATGCGGAATGGCCCGGTCTGAAGGCAAACTGTTCATCTCGAATGAGGTTCCGCGAGAGAGCAGTTGGCAGAATTCGAGCGAGTAGCAGCCTCTCAAATACCTTTCCCATAACCGGGAGAAGACTGATAGGCCGGTGGCTCGCCGCGATCGTGAGATCCTTACCGGGTTTAGGAAGCATGGAGATACTTGCGTATTTCCAATTATCCGGAAAGTACCGCTGTGTAATGCAGTTATTGTAGATTCGTGTCAGCTCCGTGTTTATGACCGGAAGGGCCTCCTTAAGAATGGGAGGGCCTATTCGGCCAGGTCCCGGTGCCTTGCAACTACGCAAGCATTTAATTGTATTCGAAACTTCTTCGACTGTACAATTTGTAAGTGTGCTGGCGCTGTCTTCCGTTTCCTCATCTACCTGCCTGTGTTGTGTTGTTGACAAACCTCTCTTCAAGCATGTCGGCGAAGAATTCTGCCTTTGCCTGATCTGAGAAGAGGTATGTTGGTTTACCCTCCGCGTTATCGTGGCCATGTATGGCAGTTGCGGTATTAGGTACTGACCTGAGCATTTTTTGGAGTTTGAAAAGGCCGTTACGGGAGTGATCGGAACCGATCTCTCTCATACGTTTTTCCCACTCCTCTGCGTGGTGGTTTGCGAGCGCCGTTTTGAGGCGTTTTTCGCATACCTTCAGCTATTTTCTAAGCGCAGGACACCTAAACTCCTGCCATAGTCGCCTAGCTTTGCGTTTTTATGCAGAAGTTCTTCGACATCTGGAGGAAGTGTATGTGAACCCTCTTTGGGTGGGGCCAGAAAACTGGTGTCGCCTTTCTGTGGGCAGTTTGTATGTGTTTTGTAAGTGTGTAAGTTAGCTTCTATAGATTCTGGCGAATCCATTGTCTGCGTGGTTTGTGTTGTGTGTGTTGTGCTGTGAGTTGTTTGCAAAACTCATCCCAGTCGGCGGGTTGCGGGACCCATTGCCTAGGGCCGCAGAAGGCGCGAATGCTACCTACTGCGAAGGTAATGGGAATGTGATCGGAGAGAGAGAAAGGAATGGGTTTGGGAGTAGTGACTCGAATATTCCCTGATGTGAGTGCCACATCGAGGATTTCGGGTCGGAGGCGAGGGTCAGTGGGGAAGCGGGTAGGTGAGGAGGGCGTAATGAGTGTCAGTGTTGTGTGCTAGCAGGAAACTTGTAAGTTTCCATTGCTGTTTGTCGTGTTACAGCCCCATTCCTCGCACTTGGCGTTCAGGTCGCCAGCCATGACCGTGCGAGGTGCTACGGAAACACAGTATCAAAATCTTCTAGGAGAGGACGATTTGGTGCGAAGTGTGCTGACACCAGTGCAACTTCGCCTTCTGTCGTGTTTACCACAATCGCTGCCGCTGCAAGCCTCGCGAGGCGAGGTAAAGCTGTGGGGCGATGGGGCAACGAGCGACGTACGGCAACCGCTACACCGCCTCCGCGATGGCGAGCATCGCGGTCGGTGCGGTAGATGGCCATGTCGTTCAGCTCCAGGTCGTCGACGCTTCTGAGTTTTGTTTCCTGCAATAAAAGTTCATCGATGGGATGTCTATTGCAGAATAACTCGATAATGCGTCGATCACCTGGATTAGTGTGACCGCGACGACCGCCGTTGAGGTTCCAGGCAGCTACCGCAAGAGGGCGGGTTCTGCTGTTTCCCTGCGTTCGGTGTTCAGCCATTTCGGGCTGTCACATGAGCGCAGAGAGTTTGTAAGAGTGTAGTGAGGTTTGTGACCAGCTGTTTCAGTTCAGAGACCTCCTTACGGAGTTGCTCCGTCTCCTACTGAGCAGCAGGCGTGTTGTGTGAAGGCGTCTTAGGCGCGGCGGCGTCAGGTCGAGCGGCTCTCTTGAATGCCCTTTCGGACATTAGACGTCGTCTCTGCCATTGCCGCTTGTGCTGCTTGCGCTGGGTGTTGTGAGTGCGCCGCTTTCGCAAAGTTAATGCTCTTATCTACCTTGCGTGCGGGCTGAGTTTTTGTGGCTTCGGCTTAACATCTTTGCTCTGCTTCGGCCTAACATATTTGCTCTTTGTTCTGAGGGCCTTAAAGGCCTTGCAGCAAGCGTAGTTTGCGGAGTGGTTGGCTCCGCAGTTGCAGCAGACAGCAGGTTTGTTGTTGTTGCTGCAGTCCTTAGTCAGATGGCCCTCGCCGCAGTGAATGCAGCGTGGGCTGATCTGACAGTAGGCACGCGTGTGCGACCAGCGGCAGTACCTTTTACAGAAAGGTGTGCTGTCTGTTCGCTTCGCTTCGCGACCTCGATACGTACTCGGCAGGGACATATTTCCTTCAAGGCAAATAGCCACTTACCGTCGTCACCTGGAGAGAGGTTTACGAAGTAGGCACCTAACGGTACTAATTCCCGGTTGGGCGCCTCTTCAGTTGGTATACAGCAGGCCTGGGTTTCCCCGGGCACTGCGCAGCTATGTCGTCCGCTACTTCATCTTCCGACACTTGGGGAGGCGGGCCACTCACCACAACAAGAGAGTTTGAGACCCCGTTCCTCCTTAACGCGCGTGCGTGAAGTGCGACGCTTGCAATTTCTTCAGGGCGGCCGCCACCTTCATATGGTTGGTGGCATTCCGCGTTTCAAGTGAAAAGAATTCTCCGCAGTGTTTACCCGTAACCGGGTGCGCACAGCCCTGCGTTGCCGTCTCAAACCAGCGGCGAAAGCCGCCATCACTAGGCACCGAGGCGCTCGCGACCATGATGGGCGGAACACGTTTGGAAGCCTTCGTAGGACCGCCAGTGGCGGCTTATTAATTATACATCGCAGTGTATATCATGCGCGATTATAAGTTCTATTTTCAATCAGTTTGTAGTTATGCCGGAACAATGCACTTTCGTGCGGCCTTTCTTGTTACTTTCGCAATATGCACCCTGCATGCGTGTGTAACGTCTGTGTAACGAACTATTCATGCACATGTTAATCTCTCGAGTGTGCTTCACTAACAACATTCAAGTTGTGCTATTTCTATTAATCTAAATTGCATCACCACAACCGCGCTGCAACTGTACGATAGTGCCCCTGCTGCGTGACGTTATCTTCCAGTATTGCAACCGCAATGAGGCGCTGTGCATCCAGCCTGGCACACCATCAGCTGCCAGATGTACCAGACCACGTAAACTATATTTTCTTTCCGCACTACATGACTATTTATGTAAAATTCATACAGTGCATTTATGTAATTTAATTCTACCATCATTCACATGTTTATCAAGCATGGCACTAATTGCCAATTCTCAACTGATTTCTTCACTATTAAATTCACTAAAACATATTTACATGCAGCATAGTAAGCTCATGTTCAACCTGTAATTGTCAAATTAGTTTAATTAAATATCTTAAATTACATTACTTGTGTTTCATTCTGTGTAATGGTAACTAATTCCCACTCAACTAGCTTTCCAGCTAGAAACAAGTTCCATAGACTTTAATCTATGGTGGTCCTTCAGAGCTATAGGAGGAGTGACGGATAATTGGTGTGAAATTATATTATTCACCTTTCAGCCTATATTTCGCTGCTTACATCACCTCCGCTAAGTATTTTCCCATAGAAAAGTGATTACCGTATTATGAGTTATATACGTATAAATAAATATAATTTTATAAATATTAATTAATACTTTTTCTTTGTGTCCTGTCATAGTTGGCGGTCAAGTGTAATACCTAAGTATTTGGTAGTCTTGGCCGAGTTGATTGGCGTCCTTTGATTGTCAGTTGCAGAAGTGCAGGGTCACTGTAATGTCTGTGGAATAGTATTACATGGCATTTGTATGTGATTAGTTTTAAATTTTGTAGAGAATGTTGTTATGATTGATCGTGTCGAAAGTTGTTGTCGAGTCTAGAAATGCTGCTGGTACTGGTACGACCTCCTTTAGTCGAGTCGCAACGTCTGTTAGTCTGAATGTTTGTAGTCCTGTCGATCTGTCTTCCCGAAAAATTCGTATTTTTTATATCTTACACAATAATCAGGCTTCCGTTCTGAAATTTTGGGAAAATGACTTCCAAAATAACACTAAGCATACCGTCTATTCAAAATTGAATTAGGCTTGAGAAATTTTTACTCCCTTATCCTTACATCATTGTTTCATTTTAATGACGAAATCGAATGTCTAAAGTACTTTGTCATTTAATCATATTGTATTGTTGCTAACCTTCCATTTATATTAATAAACCCCTTTAAATTAACAAAAAAGTAAAAATAATATTTATGTTCCTATTGGTTCAAATGTGGAGGCAGTGAAATTTGTCAGTGGCAGTTGTGGCATTTGGCAGTGAACGTTGAATTAAGTGATACAAATTTTCCAAATAAAACTATCTTTACATTCTCGCACCTTCGTAAGAAGAAAAAATATCGTAATTGTGCGCTTGAAAACGGCGAATTTGCAGCTGAAAAACTCTTATCGCCGGGCTCTGGTAACGGAAAAGTGAATAAATCCTGCTGCTATATACAGTAAATTACTTCCTCCAACACGTGGTGTAGCAAGAATATATTTTGTGAGTCCTCGATATAGAAAAATCGATCGACGGCAAAACGTCCTAATCTCTCCGTCCACCTGTAGTCAAAGCTACCACCTTCGTAAATTTTTAAGCAGCCGATTTTCTCCACAATGGATATTCCCTGGTCGATGTGAACGAGTCTTTGGGAGTTTCGAGCGAATATTTTGATTTTTGAGGGTACTTTACATGAAGCCTCACAAACACTTTCAAAATTTTATCAAAAATGGCTCCTTATTGGCTACATGACGGATCGAAGAGCAAAGCCATTTTGGTGTACAACGGTAATGTGATATTTTCAAAAAATTAAATACCAGTATCAGTGGCGATTCCTGAACATTATTTTAAGTATACTGCACATTACGGAAGCTACCTCAAATGCTCAAAGAAGAATATAACATTTTCCCGTTGATCTTGTACAGTGTTCACAAGTCGGGAGTTGAAGTTCTCCTGTGAAGGTGTCGGTTTGGGGAAATGATGTTTTAGACATAAATAGCCATAAAAAAGGGGGAAAAGCTATGCGCGATAGTATGACTGAGTTTTCTCTCTTATGTGTGAATATTAATTGTTTTTCAAGATTAATATATTGTGAGAATGCAAAATACCTCACGGGATTTTTGTATTCTAAAAGAAAAAACATTAACGCAATATAACAGATAAAATGAGGAATTACGTCGAGAGAGAAATTAAAATGAGAAATTGGGGTTGCGAGGCATTGAAAAATGACAATATACAATTGGTTAAATAAATTTTGGACAATTTGGAATTTTTTGGGGAAGTATATTGAAATAACATAGGACATTCTTGACATAAGAGGGGGAAAGATAAAGGGTTGCGGGGACGACAAGAGCGCATCGAGTTGAGGTAGAAACAATAAAACAAATGAACTCTAACACAGATTGTAGATGAAAAAGTACAATTTTCTTTGAGTCAGAACTAAGATGGATTTGGTAGTGGGAGATTTTTTTTTTTGAGAATAGATGGACACGTGGTCCACGACTAGTAGAGAATAGAAGAGCAGGTTAAATTTAAAAAAACGATTAATGAGAAAATAATAATATTCAGGAGAAAATTAGATCACGAATTGGAGCAATTTGAACAGAATAAATTAAGTGTGGTAACGTGAAGAGCTTCAGAATGAAAATATGAAATAGCCGCTGAATACGTCACAACGCCAAGAGTGACGTAATATATTCGTAAAGGAAAGTCTAGATAATAAGTCTGTCCATGACCGTCGCGGTGTAAGCATCGTCCCTTGGCGCTCCTAGCTAAGCAGCAGGTAAAGTTTCATTCGCAGGTAGTCACCGTTACAGCTTTCACACTCAGCGGACTGCTTGACGCTGTAGAAGCCTACAAAGATAAGTATATTTGCCTTACTCTGCCCGCTCAGTGAAACTGTATTAATCTCTATCTCTAGAATTAGTTCGTATTCTTAATTTAAGATCTGCTCTATTGCTCTATTCCACTTCTTGTCCCATTTCTTCCACAAAGCATCTCTCCTAGTTCCCTTTTCCTGTTCATCTGATTTTCTCCGTATAATTTTTTCTCTTAAGATGACCGAAGAGCAACAAGAATTCATCTAGTGCCAATATTGATCTTGAAAGTAAAATTGCGGCGCAAGTGACTGAGGCCACTCGATAAGGCAGTAACATCGCCTACATTCTTAAGCTCTTTGGCATCTGTGCTCACTGCATTAGTTGCAAAGCAACTAGAAGATTCGATGAATTTTAATAATAATCTTGTGACATCTTTAGAAAAGTAATTGGCTGAACGTGATTGCGAGATTTTATTTCTAAAATCTCAGTTAGAAGAAAGGACAGATCAGCTCGAGATGTACTCACGCCGAAACTGCTTGCGGATATTCGGCGTTTAAAAACTGAATTCTGAAGACACCGACAACTGGTCATGAAAATGTTGCAAAAAAGATAAGTGTTAATCTAACCCTACAAGATATTGATAGAAGTCATTGGATAGGTCATTGTTAAATTTGTCAGTTACAGGAAACGGAACGAAATGTTCCGCTCGAAACGGCTGCTCAGCATACTGGGATAACGATTCGCCGAGGACCTCACGAAATCGCGCCCTGGTTTTGCTACAAGCTGCTATCGAGAAGTTGGCTCAGGAATGTGTGGACAGAAGATGGCAACATCGTTATTAAACCGGTAACGGTCGTCCGGTGCAAAACAGGGTCCAGCTAGAGGCACTTAATCCTTACGCGTAGGAGCGCCCCTACCCTCACCCCCACTCTACACCTCCCCGACACAACAACGTTCGGATTTTTTCGAGAACTCTCCTTCCCTTCTTCTTTCTCCGAACATCGCATCTGCAAATCCTCTTAATGCTACCTACTTCCTTCCTGCACATCCCGTAAACCTGTTACCTGTGGGTGGCGGCCCTCTCCCCGACCGTCAAGCGTCTGACACTATAAATGAGCCTAATCATTGCTCCCTCTCTCTGCACGTTGCACACTTAAATGCCCAGTCTCTGCCCTGCCATTCGACGAAGTACGGAAATAATATCTAAACACCGTTTCATGCACTTCTCTATAAGCGAAACCTGGTTGAAGCATTCTCTCAATTTCCGCGCTAGTAGCAATATCAGGGTACCGCCTAATATGAGCCGATCGGAAGGCCAGCGTCGCCGCTCACGGTGGAGGGCGTCGGTACATACATTCGTGATGATCTTATGCATAAACTTTACTATCTTCAACAAATACGGATTGCCTGCGTAGCGAATATCTTTTCATTGAAGTTGGACTTTTAGGGAAAAAATGTCTCTTGGCTGTAATATATTTACCTCCTAGACAGGCAGCATAGATATGCTGGACGAAACCAATTGCATCTGCGATAAATTCCTATGAACACGTTATTGTAATGGGTGACTTTAATCATAACTTATTAAAACTTCTCCCTCTGCAAGGCTTTTTACGCGGTTTTCCACAGCATGTGCCCTCGAAATTTTACCTCTATGACCAACACACCACTCAAAGAATACAGAAACTTGGATCGATCATATTATAGTGTATAATGTAAACAAAGTTCGAAAACACGGACAATTTTTCAGTTCCTGGGATTTTCAAAACACGACCTAATTTATCTTGTTTACAACCTAAAGTGCCCTAAATACTCACCTCGCGATAATCAAATACCGCGATGTTTTCAAAATTTGATAAGCAAGCATTTATTATAGATGGATTGGCACTTCCGTGGCGCCTTGTACACGAAGAAGAATTTACTGGATGATAAAGTAAATATTTTCACTAACTTAATAACACAGCTCTGCGACCGGCATGCGCCTTTAAAAATTTCGCATGTAACTCGTCTCTCACTGCACATGGTTAACTGCTGAAATTCGAAATTTAATGAAAGATCGTGATGCGGCGTATGCAATTTTCCGGAAACTAAATGCGAACTACTTAAAAAACAGTTACAAAATGCTCAGAAATTTTGTTACGCAGAAATGCCGAAACGCTTAAAATAAAATATTACCACACCACATTCGGAGAAACAGTGACTCGGAGAACGATCGTGGAAAAAATTTGAAAATCTAGGAATAAGGCAAAGGTCCCTCCCAAATTGAAGCGAATATACCCTTAGAATCACTAAATCACAGTTTCATAAACAGCGTTCCTTCACTTGACAGTAACTTGAAAAAGCAATCTCTTTTGTTTCTCCAAAACGCAGAAATAAAATCAAACGATAAATTTTTCTTTTCGTCCGTTGAACATCAGGATATAATCAAAATCGTTCAAGTCCTCAATCAAATGCTTTCAGGTTCCGATGTATAATGCCAGCTGCTAAAAAATAGCTAGATGTGACGTACCCAATTATCACCGAAATCGTAAATTTCTCACTAATGAGCGGGCAATATCCCTTATCCTGAAGACTGCGCTCGTGCATCCTATTCCCAGACAGCATCAACCAAAAACCCTATTGAATACCGCCAATTAGCATCTCCAACTACTCTAAAGTACTCGAAAAAGTCGTCCGAAGCAAACTGAACAGTATCTTCGAACAAAATCACTTTTAAACGATCAGAAATCAGGTTTCCGTTCCGGCAGAAATACAGGAACCACGCTACTAAACGTCACTGAAAGACGCGAGAACAGCAATAGATTACAGTAATATAACTATTTTGGTTCTTCTGGATATTTCAGCAAAGCATTCGATTCAGTAGATCACGACACTCCTGCTCGCCAAACTAAAGATCATGGGAGTTGCACAGCCCGCGTGTATATGGTTTCTTTAATTATTTAACTTTCAGAACCCAAAGAGTGGTGTCCGGTAGCCATAGCTCAAGGGACTTGAAGCTTAACCGGTGGAGTTGCTCAAGCGCATGTGTTAGGGCCACTGCCTTCTTAATCTATGTAAATGACGTGGGAAATGCACATAAATATGCAGTCATCAAATGTATGGCGGATGATCTCCAGCATATATCTAAGTGTCACCCGTCTCACCTCGTTTCACTCGCTACAAAAAATTAAGTGAAGAGATTTTGATAGTTGGGTAAACAAAACTGGGCAGCCGTCTTTAAGCTTACAAAATTAAACCCAACAAACAAATCAAGTGCATCGGTTATGCAAGCTCGAATGCACTAGAATTAACAATCTCATCTTCTCCTTTGCCTAATATTTATATAAATGACACCATTTTACCTTGTGTTCTGAGGAGTTCAAGCCTAGGTGTAGTTACTCGACAACACTCTCAGCTGAGACTCGCACGTAGATTCAACTGCCGTAAAGTTTTTTGCCCCTTTCCCATGGCCAACTTCCACTGAAAACGCCTGCGAGCACTTATTACCAGGTAGGGCACACTGAGACTCTCACAAATCACTTATGCCACATTTCGACTCTTGCGAAACCTGTTCTTCTGACCCACATGACATTTCAAATTACAACGTAAACTACAAGTAGCCCAGCAACGCATGGCCATAAGTTTATTTTTGATCGTACGAAAAATTACGACCATGTATTCCGAATTTTGACAGAATTCGTAGCTTACTCTAGAACAAAAGACGTACTACACCTCTACTTCTTTCTTTATAAGTTTTAAACGGTTCGTCACTCCAATGCAATACGCCTCATAAGTAAATCAATCCTCTGAAACAAATCGAGCTCATGGAATCAGCCCTGGCTTTTGTGTACCACGTCCACAAACACGACTTTCATTCAAGTAAATCATTCACCATTGACAGCCTATCCCGAGCCTGAATAAATTACCAGCGGAGACTAAAGCCTTTAAAATTACTTTCGGCAAATTCAAGCTGAATTAAACACATGGGTAAGAATAACGACCAATAGAACGGCGTTAACGTCTCTTCAAATCTCCAGACTTCTTCGTCCACTTCCAAGCCCCGGTCACCGCCTCACGTTAAACACCTTCTACTTCCCCCTTCTTTATTCTCAATATTCTACCCCATACCTCATTGCTCTATTCCTCATTCTTCCATTCCCTCTCACACCTAAAATTTATGAGAATCATTACTTCGTGTACCCTATGAAATTGTTATTAAAACTATTCAAAAGTACTATGTAAGTGGAGCGTTCCAGATAGATAATTTTTATCAATTCTAGGTATCTTACCGATAATGTATAGTATAGTAGCATCAATACAGGGATATACATACAGTATATTGGGTATAAAGGACAAAAATTGATGGTTAAGATACCGCGCACTCTCTGTGTATGTGCCTTAATCATGACCAGTATTGTGTTTAAAATTAACGTGTTATTAGCCTTATAGTGATTGTGCTCTCTGTGTAAAAATTATTGTATATTTTGTAAACTGCTACTGTAAAAAACGTAGCTTTCTGTAACGTTCTCAAATAACTTCACTGTTTTCGCCTACTTCTTCTTCGTCTTTCCTTCGCTTTTTTCTCTTCCCTCTCCCTCAACAAACTTTATCAATTTAATAACTTTTGACCACCCTTTCCCCGTGTACGTCTTTCTCTTTCCGAAACTTCCCTTTCACTACTGAGTATAACTACTCGTTTTATGAATGATCGGCCCAAGCCGCCATCTTGATTGAGGTTTTTCTGGTTGACTCAATCGCTGAAGGCGTATGCCGGGATGGTCCCTAGGTTTGGTTCTCGCCAGACGTAATGTCAGCTTTGTCCTCCCCTCTTAAAAATGTTACTCCTCTAAATGTATGTAAATTCAGTGGTTTAGCGAGAAAAGCAGGCCCCTATGGCCTCTGAGCCTCCGCCATTAATAAAGACATTATATTATTATTAATTATATAATAATAATAATTATTATTAAGTTGAAAATATTAGTTTATGCAATTATTTTATAATGTTAAGCTTTATTGCATGAGTACATGTTTTGAAAACGAACGACTTTGGGAGCGAGTTTTCAAATTTGTACGAATGTAATAAAGCACCATTATAAACGAGTTGCGTACTATATTTTTTGTATAACAGCATTATACATTTATAAGAGATATATTAACTTAATTTTGCGAAACAACTTCCCTGTAACGACTCGGGAATTTGACATCGTGCGAGTAAACTAAAAGGTGGTCGGCTGTTCAGTTTAGCTCTANATTCTCCTACGATTGGCTGAATGTGTGATGACTCAATCATTCGTGACATAAAATCTAATACATAATTTGTGCCGTAAAATGCCTGATTATGAACGATTTCTTGCATCAGAAAAGATTCTTTTATAATGCTGCAATTCAAAAAAGATTTTATAAACAATATAGTAAGGCCAAAACATGTTTTTTTTAATTTATAGGAGGTAAATTTAAGATAAAAATAAAATTATCATTTTCCTAATAGATACTCGCTGGCCACCAAATATCGGTAAAATTAAAGAAAGCATGACATTATTTTTGTTAAACATCAGAAACTAAAAGAATTGCAAATTAAAAATTAATTTTGCCATCGGCACTTCATGTCGCTCATAATTTCAAAACAAAGTACCAAGTATTTGATTTCTAATTAGGATTAGTTAAAATAATAAGCAATGAAACATTTAACAAATTTAAACCTTTATCGTCCGATATTCGTATGAGCGGCGATTTTCAGCTCACGAAAAAGAATAGATACCCTGAGATAGTGTAAGTATGTAAGCACCCAAGAACTGATTACAATTAGAGCTACCACTCCAATAAATAAAATAAAGTGAATTAAGTCGAGTAATAATAATAGGGGCAGTAGTGGTCGTGGCACAGTTTATATATATATATATATATATATATATATATATATATATATATATATATATACATACACACACACATAATTGGATGTATATATAGATACATGTCTGATGGAATAGTGCTTTTTTAATTACATTTGTGAACGATGCGCAGCCAGGACCTAAACAGATCGAAATGAAGATATAATTGTAAATAACAAACGTGACACGAAGCACAATCCTCGGCAATCACCTAATACAGAGGGAAAAAAATACTAATGCTCTAGGAAACGCTTACACGCACACGAGAGCTTGCCACCCAACGCTTTCGACCTGATCAGTCCCCGCCAATCCTTGTAACGTCAATCTGAACATTGCTATTACCAAATTTCACAACAGACATAAAACTTAGAATTTACAAAATGTTACAATGTTTAAAAATACAATACTTAAGTTATTCTTGTAAGGATTGAAATTTAGCATTATTTTTTATGCAAATAGGACATTTAATATTTAATGAACCATGTATTTGTGATATAAACGCTGCATGCACACAGTTGAAACTTGTGTGTTGGTTGGCAATCTTGCGAAGAGTGTTTTTCAGCTTTTCGTTTGATATTTCCAGACACATCGGTACACATAACCTCTAATGTCTTTGGCGATGGCGTGTCCCCTCGAAGAAAGTTCTTTCGAAGAACAGCGTTCTGTCATCCGATTTTTACTTTCTGAAAGTGTACAACCATCAGAAATATTCTATCGGATGAACAAACAATACGGCAGCAGTTGTATGAACCGCACCAGTTTTTACGCATGGGTGGAAAAGTTTAAATGTGGCTGCAAAAGCGTCATCGACGAGAACTACTCCGACACAGACGTCTTCACAGAACCGTCTGATGATGGAACAAGACATGAAGTTTCTCCAGTATCTTCTCCAGCAGGTTCTCCTTGCATTATGGAGCTGTCTCATAAAGACGGCTGTGACTCCGGGGGTACGATAACTGTGTCGCCCTCGTTAGAATCTATTGGTTCTCTTATCCAAGAACACCGACGTCATACAGATGAACAATTAGGTGAAAAATATCGAGTAAGTGTTTGCACAAACTTAATGAGATCGAAACAAAGTGAACTACTGTATTTATCATCATACAATGACAGTGATGTTCCGGAGCTTAGCGCTTATCGCAAACAGACAGATTAGGGGTGGTTTACTTTTACCCTGCTTTTGACATCTACATCTCCCTGTGCATCCTGGGTGTAAATATATTCTCAGATAAAAACAAATCTGAATGTGACAGGTGAACAGCCGGAGAATAAAGCATGATGAAAACAGTTTTAGTTCGGTTGACAGAACTCGTGTATAGATAGCGCTGCGATTGCTTGTTGTGGCGACTGTCATAATGTTTACGCGCGGGTTTAGAATGTATAGTAGTGTGCATGAATCTATGAATATATATTAATAACTCCTTGGTAGTATGTATCCTTTCAGTTAATATCAGTGGGTACTATGTTGTTTTGTGATAAGGTATTTCATTAATTCTTTATTTCATTTTTTAACAGAAAATTGGCCATTGTTGTGTAAGAGGTTGCACAACATCTTCAAAGATGCCGTTTCACAAATTACCACGAAACAACATTTCTCGACAGAAATGGTTGGAGTGTATTCATCGTGAAGATTTAATTGGTAAATTATATATGTTTATTATTTTAAAAATAAATATTGTGTGAATGGTTAAAATTAATAAAATATCCATACTTGATAGCATTGAATCTGACAAAGTTCTCATACTGCAAAAAATGATTACTTAGTAATTGAAACTTAGTTGGGTAGAAGAAGAAAAACTTAATAAAATATTATGGTGTAATTATTACACAAGGGTGTAATAATTACACAAGTGTGTAATTATTTCCCAAATTCGTAAGTATAATTGACCAAGAAACTGCTAAATCAGTGTTGCATAAGAGTAATATCACAATCGTCAAATAATTACACAGTAACCACTCCGTATCATGTGTGTCAAACTACACGCTTTGAGTTGTGAGTGGAAACTTGTCATCAGAATGTCATGTTAAAGCAAAATCAGAAGCAGTTTTTGAGAAAATTATATTTTCAAAATTGCCTAATTTTACTCAAAATTGCATGAAAATAACTAATGTTTTCAAAAAATGTATTTAATATTAACTAAAGATCTATTTTTGAAGGGCAAATGTCTTTGAGAAAACTAGTGATGCTAGAAAATGGCACTGACCTTTGTGTCTGGGCTAGCTTTTTGATATTGCCTCACCCTCTTTCCAGTTGTTACCTATCAATGTCCAAACAGTAGGATTGAAATATACCGATAAAAATATTATAGACGAAAACATTGAAAATTTTCTTTGAAAAATTTTGAGCCTTTCTTGAGAAAATATGATGTGAATATTTCTGAAAAAGCTATTTTCGCTGAAAACATTTTAGTAAAAAAGGCCCAAAACAAACGAATTAACAATGTGAGTTATGTTTAAAAAAAACATTTGTGTAATTTTTGAAATATCTGAGTTTCGTCAAAATAACATTTATGTCATGTTATTCAGTGTATGAAGCACTGTCCAAACAAATAGTTGAAAGAAAAGATTTGGAGCTGCTTTTGTGAAAGTTTGTTTTAAAATTGCCTTTATTTTACACAAAATTAATATTATTTACTAGGCTGTCCGGGTGACGCTGCGTCCATGGCAAAGGTGCCGACATTTCGGTCGCCTTCCTCAGGGCGTAATGAGGAAGGTCGCAGAATGGCGACTGAAGCGTCGGCACCTTCGCCGTGGACGCGCCACCCGGACAGCTTAGAATTAAATACAGACTCCGGCCGCGGAAGCCTACGCCCTCACTTCAAAAATTAGTCGTATTTTGAGGGGGAATAAAAAGTATATATCGTCATTTAAAGATTTAATTTTAAATAACAGATTTTATTCAGGGGAAAAATCTGTCTTCAATACTATAGTTGTAGGAAGACACCAAAAACATTTTACATTTTGGCAGTTTTTCAAGAATTCGGATATTTTAACAAAATTGAGACCTGCACCATTTTTTTAAAGCAATCTAAGGTCAAACTTTAATTTAAAAAAATTAGAGTGGTTTTTGAGAAAAAAATTGAAAAAGTCCTATGTATCATATAAAATTAAAATTTCGGTAAATTTAATTTTTAAATCATATTTTCCCCTTTGGCATTACATTCTCTGTATATCTATGTATGTAGCATGTGAGAAAGTAAAAATCTTCAATACAGTAGTTGTCTGAGGTGGTCCAAAAGATATGAAACTTGCAAGTTTTGAAAATTCAGAGATAAGAGAAAATCCTATGCCATCTTTATAAGTTATTTTACTCTATTCTAGCATGAAGTTTAATGAAAAAAATTAGAGCAATTTTTAAGAATGTTTTCAAAATGTTTCGAGGGTTTCATGAGAAGTACCTTCTAACGCAACTTTTTCAGTTTTAAAGGACCCCTAAATGAGTATTTCGGATACAATCTTGACATGGTTTTCGACAAAAATCTTATACTGCATATATTATTCCACATAAATGAGAAATTAGAAACTTAAAAAAAATCATAAGTATTTATATTGGATCAGTATTCATTATCTTCAAACTTTAGTAATTATTGATTTCAAAATAATTCTAATAATTGGAAATAATGATGTACATTTATGTTTGTTGCAGGTTTACCTTGGGATTCTGTAAAAAATGTAAGAGTATGCTTTGAACACTTTCGTGAAAGTGATTACCTTGAGTACACGGCTAATCGTAAATTGAAGAATGGAGCCCTACCTTTCTTAGCAACACAAGAGTTGGACTTGTCCTTTTGTGCAAATTAATAGTGTAATTACAAAAATACGAAATTATATTGAAATGTATTTATTAAATATGTATTGTTGAGTGATATCTTTTTCAAAGGTTGTTTCGAAAACAAGAAGTTCCCATTGTTCAAACATACATTGTCATTTGTTGCTTTGTTCATATGCTGAATTTTTAAATTTATCTTTGGAAAATGTAGCAAATATTAATAGTAATTAATTAATTTTAATTAACAAAACTTACAACAAAATTTGAAAAATCATAATGCAATCATTTTTTATTATATTAGAAACAAATAATGAGCTTTTGTTAAGGTCTCTTACTCTTGTATCAAGGAAAAAATGAGAAATCTTATGTTCATGTTGCATACAATGAAACCACCAAAAACGCATACACACAATACAAATAAAAGTAAAATGTTTCAAAGAAAGTTAAATAGAATTGAAGCATTTGCGTGAACAATGTCGTAAGCGACACCTTTTTCAATTTGCTGTTTTCTGTGGAACGATGTTGAATATGAAACTGTTAACCATTCTAATAAAATGTCAATGATATAAGTTAATTTTTGTGTGAATAGTCTAACTGGAACAATGCTGCAAGTGATGAGACAAATCAAGCATATAAATATTTCACTGTTCACTGTAAAAGACAGTAATAGGGGCAAGAAAAGAAAACAAATGTTGAAAAGTGGAAGTGTAGAGTAAGAAAAGTGAGTAGAGATTCCGGTGAAGGGAATATAAGCTCTAGGAATGCAAGAAAACCAGTATTGGAGCATCCAAACGAGGTGGGTGAATCAACGTTGTATATGCCATAGCTTATGCGTGCTGTGTTGTAATTCGATTTTGCTGACGATATAGCATCAATTAAATTAAACTGGATGTATAAATTTCAGAAAGTGCAGGGTAGGTTGCAATGCCATAAATTTGCCTTGAAAGGGCAGCTCTTTGATAAGATCCGTGCACAATGTTGTGATGAACAGTCAGCATTTCTAGCACATCAGTTGGTAACGATCTCAGAACAGAAAAGGACAACTTTAGAATGTGTCACTTAGGCATTGTACCATTACATATTATATGTTATTAAACAGAAAAATAGAATGTGTTTGTCAGAAAACATTGTGGGTTACATTGAAAGTGGCACCGCAAAGACTTCAAGTACTAGTTAAAACTGAAAATAAATAAAAGCTATAATAGATAAACAAGAGATCCACAAGAATCGGTTCCATCCCACAACAGAGCAAGTTAGAAAAAATACAAGGGAACATATTGGATAATTTTCCAAACAGGAGAGCTTTTGCACTCACCACAAGGAAACAAGGAATGTTTACATATCTGCAGATATGAATATCACAATCATGTACTCAGGAAGGGAAATCATTAAGTTCTCACGCATATTTAAGGTTTGCTGCCAATTTATAATTTCCAGAAGTACTATATTAGGATAACAATGTTGTATGTGTTCTGGATATGTAATGTTCCATGCAAT
Organism: Gryllus bimaculatus; assembly: GCA_017312745.1. NCBI lineage: Eukaryota > Metazoa > Arthropoda > Insecta > Orthoptera > Gryllidae > Gryllus > Gryllus bimaculatus. The sequence continues at coordinate 460,934 of BOPP01000082.1, forward strand.
AAAATTATATTAATTTGTAAGTCATAGAATATTCTTTCTAGAGCATTTTCCTTCCTAAAACCCATCACCTACTTAAAATACATACAAGTGTCAGAAGAGCATATAGCACCTACAGCAGTAAAATTTTAAGAGGTGATCAATTTTTACCGCTCCGGTAAAATTTAGAATATGTAACTTACAACATTGTTCCAGCCAATGCTTCATTTGTACAAAATTGAAAAGAAAAAAAGTTGATTACTTATGAATTATCGCAATCAGAACATTTTTAACTAAAGGGAAATCTGCATTTTATGATAATACAAGCTTGCATGCTCTTTTTCTTTTTTCCCCCCATTAATACAGTTAAACTTATGCAGAACATGTATAATGTGGAAATCTGCCTAATGTGAACATAAAGCCTACAAATCGTAAATTCCACAGCATTACATTGCATATGGTGGAATCTTGTGTAATGTGGAGAAAAATGCTCAACCCTTGATATTCCACATTGAGCAAGTTTTACTGTATATCCTCAAACAATCTTTAAAAGATTCTCCACAAATTTGTTATGTTGACTATTTTAAACAAAAACATTTTGTTTCTAATACTAACTTTGATTTTCTGTAAAACAAAATTGAGTTCATTTAATGATCACGTATAGCATTTGGAATCACATCAGCATTTGGCAAAATTGCAATTTTCTGAAACAACACCTAATATATAATAATAATAATAAATAATAATAATAAT
>BOPP01000082.1:463748-477888 GCA_017312745.1 Gryllus bimaculatus
AATAATAATAATAATAATAATAATAATAATAATAATCTCTGAATATAAAAATGGATGGATGTAGGTGTGAATTGATCCACAATATTTTGAATCACTGCAGCAATAGTTCCCAAATTTAGCATGAATACTTGAGCAACTGAGAAAAAGAAACATAGCGAGCAACAACAAATCTATCCCAACTGCCTTATTGCCAAAAATTTCTTACGAAAAAAATAAAAGGCTGAGGGCAGAGTGAGAAGGGGGGCAGGGGAGACAGAGCAAAAGGGGCAGAAGGACAGACCAAGAGGTACACATACGGCAAGAGCACAGGGAAAGAGCCTGTTTAATAGATTTAATAAAATATACCCGAGGTATTTATTTATTACAATTCTTCTGGTTCTGGTGCAGTTCAGATCATGTGAATATAACCAAAGTATCATTAGTGATAAATAGAAGACAAAAGCTCAACAAGGGAAAGAAGGAATGGATGATCAAAAGTAAAACAGGGAGAGCATGGAGATTAAAAAAACAACAACAAATTAGCAGGAAATGGATGAGCAGGAATTAGATAAAACAGTCAGCAAGTCCTGAATGCAGAGACCAAAGCATGCCGGAAGTGACAAAATAAACCAAAACTAGAGGTGACGAAAAAGCAAACTACAAAATCAAAGTGAAGCCATGTGGGCTACACATTGAACATATTAAATCAACAAGCAATGATATCACATTTGGCAGGAAACGCAAGAGGTGTTTCCATGCAAAATGTGCAAGTGACAGAAATGAACATAAAAACACTGCAAAAGGCATCAACCAAACTGATATGGTTATGCCAAGAAAGTAAAAATGTATTATAAGGATATAAAGAAAGAGACAAATGCAAAAGGCAGACAGATATATAGAAAACACTAGCATATCTGAAAACAAAACTTAAAACACAGAATAAGCCAAGAAATAAATGGAATAATAAAAAATAACAAGTGAACAAAGTAGCCAAGCCGAGAAACCCACTGATACAAAAGTGGAAAAAGAGAAAGTGTAATGAAGACACCAAACAAAAAAAAGATGCAAATCTACACAAACAAGTCACGCAGGAAAAGAAAATTGAAGAAAAGACCCAAGGAATACAGTAACAAACCCTCAAGAGCCTCATCAATACGACATAAATGAAATTCCAGAAATAATCGAAATAACAGCTATGAGACAAGAGAAAGAAAATAAAGAAACAAACAAGCAATAACGAATTACAACAGCTTATTCTTGGGAAAGAAAACAAAGAAGGACCATCAGAACAGACACAGGGATCCCAGAAGAGCAGTCACACCCACAATGAACAGAACTAGTAAGGAGGTAATAATAGGCTCCAATATGGAGACAGGCAACCTAAAGACAGGGACAAGGTTTCAATGGTTCTACATGGGAAAACTGGCAAGCAATACAGTATTAGAAGAAATTAAACAGTATCTAGAAAGAAAAGGAATAAAAGGGAAAATCATATGTGAACATCAAATACAGTACGATACAACCTAGAATTCAAAGTAGGCCCACCAATTCATGAAGCCTCAAAAGCCTTTGAAATTCACAAAGTCAGGCAGCAGACTTCCTGTTCACAAAACCAAAAACAGGAATAATCTCAGTGAAAAAACAAAAGCAATTTATATTGAAAGCTGCAACATTGAGTGTATGAGGACTGACGTACTAAGAACATAACCTAGAACTAGAATTCAAAGAAAGAAATTTGGATTTATCAGTTATTTCCGAATCTAAAAAGGTAATGGAGTAAAAGCAGAGAGGGATCACATTTTAATGTATTCGGGGGTAAAACAGGATGACCAAGCTGCAGGAAGAGTAGCAATAGTGATATCAAACAAATGTTAAGACAATGTTGAAGACTATAAATTCATATCTCCATGAACAATAATAACAAAGCTCAACATCATGGAAAGGAAAATTAACGTAACTGGAGGGTATGCACCAGTAGAAGGAAATGAGGAAGATTCAACCACATTCTATAACAAATTACAGTGACACAGCAACAGTGAACAGATGTGAAAGGAAAGACTTCATACTAGCTGGGGATCTAAATCCTCAGATTGGTAATGAAGAAATGGATAAAATCATAAATCAAAATGGAAGAAACAACTATTCACAATTATGACACATTACTTACAGACTTTTGTGGATTCAACAACTTGAGAAAAACCAATTCCTATTTCAAGTATAAAGAAAAACAAATTCACATGAGATGCAAGGGGAACATAATCCATAACAATACTATATCTCAGTGAAGGAGGACATATTTGATAAAGAAAAAAACAAAAGTTTTTAGAGGAAGAGAAACTAGATACCGACCATTACCAAGTGGAAACTCAACACAAGAAATTAAAAAGAAAAAGAGGAAAATTAAAGCAACTCCAAAGATGAAAACCTACCTATTTCAAGAAGACAGCATCAGATACCTGTTCAAAAGCAACCTCAAAGAGAAGCTACAAAAAATAGATAAACAGCTCAAGTAACAATAGGATGCCAAACACCTAAAAAATAAAAATAGTTAAGGATTTGGAATAAAGAAATTCATGATGTGATCTCGAAGAAGAGGACTGTATACCAGAAATATCTGCACACTTTAAGAGATTACAAAGACATAAGAAATGTAGAGCAGAAACAAGATTAACAAGGACTAGCAGAAATTTGTGAAATCAATACTCTTATCACAGGCCCCCAAAGAAGTTTTTTTAAATCGTCAAGAGGATCAGGGCAGAAACAAGATGCAATGATGCACAGATCTCATCAATCTGCACAGATATCATTCCTGAAGAGAAATGGATAGAGCACTATGAAGTTATGGAGTAAACCAGACATGACAGACCCAAAGATGAGCCACACAATAATTGAGGTACAAGAAATACCATCGTAGATATCCACAGAAGAAATGAAAAAAGTGCTAATAAAAGCTAAAAATAAGAAAAGACCATGAGCAGATGAAATTTCCATGGAATTAATAAAATATGGCGGAGAAGAACTCAAGGGCAACATGACAGAATTCTTCAAATAAGTCTGGGAAGAAAATGTAACCCCAAAAAGAATCACGGACAGGCATTATCATAAATTTACACAAGAAAGGAGCAAAAACAAATCTTAACAATTATAGAGGGATATTGCTCCTGCCCACAGAATCAAAATGTTTTGCTGCTACACAATGAAATGGAATGAATGAATACAGTGAAACGTTACTGGGAGAATAACAATGGATTCAGAGGAAGGAGTACAAAAGATGCAATATTTACTTTACAAATAATTCTGCACAGACATAACGAAGTGAATCTACCGAGTTACCTATCATTCATAGACACTGAGAAAGCAAATGACAGAATAAAGTATGAATTAATGTGGCTAATACTAGAAGAAGAAAACATACCAATAGAAATTACAAAAAGAATCCAAAGCCTCTACACTGACCCACAGAAGAAAATGAAAATAAACAATGGAAATGAGTCAAAATCTTTCACAAGAAACAGGGTAAGTCAGGGATGTAGCCTGTCACCATTCCTGTTCAACATACATGCAAAGAATATAATCAAGTAATGGAAATAAAATATAAGAAAGCGAATAAATATCAGTAAAAGACAGAAGATGCAAACAATCCTGAATGCAGATGATATAGTCTAATAATAGAATCAGAAAATTACTTGCAACTTAAATGTATAAAATAGCACAAAAACATAATTTGGAAATGTCCACAAACAAGACAAAAGCAATGGCATACCAAAGAAAAGAAATGAGACAAGTCAAAATTGTCATAAATGGAAAAATAATAGAACAAGTACTCAATTGTTGCAACCTCATGGACAGAGATTGGAAGACATGGAAAACAAACTTCAGAAATACAACAGGATGAACGGATTAATCAAAAGACACTTCTTAAGTGTTATGACTGCAGCAACTAAACTAAAAATCCACAATATGATATCTAAACCAATCCTCAAATACCATTTGGAAGTCTGGACAATGAAAAGTAGTGAGCAACAAAGACTAGAAGCAATGCAAATGAGATTCCTACATCATCTTGCAGGAGAGATGCTAAAGGATAGGCAAAGAAGTAAAGACATCAGAAACACGTAAAAAGCCAAAAATTTAGTAGAAGAAATAAAGGATGGACAGAATATGGCTCTCTCACATTAAGAGAATGAAACTAGAAAGATTCCCAAACGGAGTGTTGAAATACAAACCAATATGGCAAAGGGATGTGAGAAGACCAAAAACGATATGGTATGATCAGGAACATCTGGACATGTAAGTCTCCTGTTCTACTGTGAAACAGGAACAGGTGGCAGACTTACCAATCTGCAGATTATGATGATGAAATACCTGAGCAACACTTCAGCTATACAGTTGCTTAAACTAACCACAAACATCATAATTCAAGGACGAGAACAAAAATTCATGAAAGGGAATTAAAAAATAAACATAATATGAGTTTTAAAAAATTCTATTATCCATTGTATCAAATTCTATTATTCATTGCAATTGTATTAGCACAATTGCAACTGTTGGGCAACACCAGTTTGTTGGCTGCTCGGAAGAAAACAATAAGTGCTTTTACAGCATTGAGATAATTTAGTTAGTATTATATTTATCAAATTTCTGTGCAGCTCATTGGCTATAACAGAGCAGAAAAAGTTGTGTGTTTAGGAGAAGTGAAGTCTCAGATTGCTATATTGTTGTGGATCTTTACTTTTCTGCAAAGCGAATCCACATTGTGTAAATAAACCCCAAAATTTTCAAGCAAGTTTTAATATTTTGTCATTTGTGCCACAGAGATAAAGAATGTGAATGGCTAAGATGTAACTGAAGTTACAAAGCATTGTACAATTATTTTGAAGACATAGGATCACAAATTTATAGGAAAAACTTGAGAAATGTTGGCCAGAGATGATATGCAAAATTCTTAATTTAATGGAAGATCAAAAAGTGCATGGTAAGTGCAGGGAAAATATCAAAGGGCAGTAAATGCTAAATGAAAGGTATGAAAGTGAAACGTGTACAATGTGATGTTTTAGGCAATAATGAAATTTACCCCAACACAGAAATGTTGCTGAACAACAGTTTGATAAATATTGGAGAGTAACCTGCTCAATCAAAGAGTTAAAGAAGGTAAATAAAGAATTGCAGAAAATTTTGAAGTGGAAAAGGCTGTCAAAATAAATAAATAAATAAATAAATTTAAAAAATTTGATTGAATTGACAAAGAATTTGGAATAACATCAAATGCTCATGCAGAAATTGTAGCACCTAAACTATAAGTAGAATTTTTCCAAACGGAATAAACTCCGGTCTATTGGGCATCACTCAAAGCGCTGCAATTTTGAAAAACATTCATTAATTTTGGTGGTACATTACTTGAAGCCTCTGGAACATTTCAAAATTTCCACAAAAAATCAGAAGTGTTCCAGAGGCTCCAAATTTTTTGCTTTGCGTTTTTAGTAATAATAGATTGAAATATACTTAAAGATGGCACATGTCCGATTTTCGCAGTTACCTACTTATTTTTTCTTGAAGTAAAATTCTTTATCCATAATTAGTTCTTTCTTTAAGGTCGTGTACATTTTTTTGAAAAATTAAGTAGTTTTCACACAATATTGCATGCAGTTAAAAAAAAATTAACAAAAACAAGATTTCTCAAAATTGTGCTAAAAGTACTCTAGGAGATTGAAAAAAACACCATATAGCTCTATTCTTTTCTTTTTTCAAAAATTGTATTTTTTCTTGTGTAACAAGTTGTTAATATTTACATTAGCGGCAATTTGTTCACATTACTGCAATTATAAGTACATATGCTTTGAATGATGCGGTATAAAGTTTCTCAAAAACTCAAGTTTCCGGTAAATATGAACTCAGAAATTTCCACATTTTTCAGAACCCGCCAGTCGTTGTCCTGCAGTGTGTGCGTGTCTCTCTCTATCTATCTCTCTCCCCCCTCTGTGAGTATCTCTTGCATGACCGTCCAGTTTTCCTCAGCCTCCCATTGTGTCACATGGCAACGGCCAGCAACAATGAAACTCATGTGGAGCTAAGTTGAACTGTAAATTGAATTAAAAAGGCCTACCATCTTGTGTGGCAGTACCATCTAGTGGAGTTACAATAAAATGCAAATCATACAAACCTTAATGAAAGAAGACGTAGATGGGCCAACTTTCAGAAAGATTTATCACTGGTGTCAGAGCTCATCACTCTGGTAATACTCACATCCAGCAATGAGAGAAAGAGAGAGAGAAAGAGAGAGAGAGAGAAAGAGAGAGAGAGAGAGAAGAGGAGAGAAGAGGGCGAGAGAGAGAGAGAGAGAGAGAGCGAGAGAGAGAGAGAAAGAGAGAGAGAAAGAGAGGAGAGTAGAAAGAGAAAGAGAGAGAGGAGAGTAAGAACAGAGGGATTCTTTGCTCTTTAAATTTTAATTATTGTAAATATTTCTAGTACTAAAGGCTCCCACCATCCGCAACAGTAGCGGGGCGGAAAGTTCTGAGCGAGACACGGCGACGATATCCGAGGGTCCATTCTCACAGCGTCTGGTGGCAGCTTTATTCAACCAATACACAAAACGTGTTTGCTTCTATTCATTCACTAGATAGAAAATGCCAATACTCGTACGTTTTCTGAGGGCATGCGGTACGGTGCTTTTACCTCTTATCTATGATTTCTATCAAATTGTTAATATTACTTTAGGAAAGAAAGAAAAGAGGTCCATAATTTTGACCTACACATGAAAAATTTCATACCTTGATGCCACAAAGGGTAAGAAACGCTTTTATATTTACTAGAATGACCGGTGACTTTTGATAAAATTGTGAATCTGATCGCAGAAGACGCAAGAAAATCTGACATGATATCTCACCTAAAGAACTACTATTTATTGTGCTCTTGTGAAGAATTATAAATTTATTGAAACTTTTCATTACAAAATGTACAAAAATGTACAAAATCGAAGTTTAATGTTATTTAAAATTAATTAAAACTCTAAATACAATTAGAAGTATTTTTTCTCATCGTCCAGTCGCGTCAGATTCACTGGCGAGCTGAAAATATTCGACATCTGACGAGTCCTTGGTTTTCACAGCGAAACTCGAACGGCAGATTTCTGCGTGAAAACTCCCGTAGGCGGGTTGACTTCCACGAAGCTCGAGCGGCAGCGGAAAAAAAGCGTCCGATTGCACTACAAAATACGCCGCGAGGCTCGCCTGCCGCCCAGGCCTGAACGTGCTAGAAGGGAACACCTGACGTCCGCTGCGGCCATTCCGCGTAGGCTGCGGATCTTCCGCGCCGGTCTGTGGGAGTCTTAAATTCTATAAATCAAATATAAAAATACTGTTACGAAGTAACCAATGCATCTGGGAAGAAGTTATTTTCGAAATTGAAGCGAATAAAAGGTGAGTTACAAAAGCGAGAAGTATTGCAGGGCATCAATGGCTTAGGTAATTAAAGTTTGAAGAGTTCCGAACTTGACATTTTAGCGGAAATTGTTTTAAAGACATACCGGCTCGATTTTGCCTCCTCTAAATGCAAAAAGGTCTTTTCTACAAAAGTAGAAACTAATAATAATTCGGGAAGAGTGGAGTGTTAATAACTTGTAATGTAGTAAACCGGTTAATAATAGTTGTAATGTAGATATAATTTATCGATGTTTGAATGTTTGTTTACCACTGAATAAAAAACGTGTGTGTTGGTGTGTGTATGTGTGCGAGTAGTGTGTGTGTGTGTGTGTGTGTGTGCGTGTGTGCGCACGTGCATTTTTGAAGCCACAAGGAGCCTCAGAAGTTCTAAAACAGGTCCCATAAATATCACAAAAAAGAACTGAAGTTTTTAAGACACCCTTTAATAAGTCATTAAAACTAAAACGGTCATTTTCTACTCCAATGAGCTGTATTTAGGAAAATGGATCCACCCAGTGAAGCTGAAACAATTCAAAAACATGATCTGTTTGCAACTGATAGAAAATGTCACTAACATAATATCATGATTTACCTTTCCATTTTTCAAGGGGATATTGATATTCACAGTATCTGTGACACTACTTGTGACAAGCAGAGGGCTTCCAGTAGCAGATACAGCACATTCACCTGGTTCAGGTATTCTTAGAATACCCACAGATGAAACACCTGAGGCACTTGGTGTTCCAATAAATTTACTTAAAGAATTAGCGCCTGCTACCTGAGAAGAGAAAAAAATTGATGTTTACATAAATTTATATAATAAGCAATAGTAACTCCAGGAAATCCTCTGTGACCACAAAATATTTACCCAGTTTACATTGTTTACACGATACAATTGGCAAGAAGGGTGAAGAATGATGTGTGACGAGTGACACACATATTGTAGGCACATTGAAGGTCAAAATAGCTGATGAAAGTTTTCAGCAGGTAGGAGGAGTAAATTAGAGGCTAGCGCAGGTATTCCCTACCTTTTGGTTGAATCAATACCCCAATATTTTTCTCTCCATGCCTACTTTATAGCACATAATGTAATTATAACACAAATGGTTGCATATAAATAATATAAAGATAACAGATAAATATAGGCAAAAGTTTTAAAAATGAAAAGAGCTTATTAGTTTAGTTTTATATGTTTTTTGCTTTCATTGCTTTCAATTTTTACAAATATAAATAAGTTTACAGATTCCAATTACACAAAATTTCTATTTCAATAATGAAAATACTGGAAAATTCCAAGAGGTAAGCAAATTTGTTATTTTTTACAGGGGGGGGGGGTGATAACTTTATACAAATGAAAAATAAATACTAACATTTGATTTGTAACCAATGAAAAATTGACCTTCATTATACCTATCACTCACTGGTCCATGCACAGAAATCAACACCTTGATTACCATTGACCCCCTATAAAATGTCATCAACCCGCAGGGACAATACTTTGCGTGCACATTTTCTTAATCCTCCAGCTCTCTATTCTTGCTCAGCCTGGTAGAAAATAGGAGTTCCACTCGTCATAGCTCCGTTTGCAGTGATGCTCACCATCATCTTTTACAATGCATATGCCTCAGTTTTCTGTCTCTTTCTAAATATTTCTGCGTTCTTCTGGTTAGACAATAACTTCTACAATTATTAATTATTTCTTCAAAATTAAAAAACAACTTTCATTGTTTCTCATTACTATCTAGTCAAAGACATGCATTACCCTGAATTTTCTGTTGGTGACGTAGACAGTACTTCACTGGTGTGATGTAGACAGAACCTGCCTCTCCCTGCACCACCCACTGTACAGTATCAATAAAAAGTGTGTGCATAATACCTATCCTGTTGGGAACCCCTGGGCTCAAAGCTTTTAAGGAGCAATTTTTACAGGTCAAATTGTTAATTACCTTTAACATATTTGATTCTGTTGCAACTTGCAATAAGCTTCTTGTATGTGGAACTCCAGGAGTACACCTACTTTCTGCAAGGAAAAATGGTTTTAAAAACATAGGAATAAAGAATTCTGCCAAAAAAAAAGTAAGTAATTGTAAAAAAAATAATTTAAAGGGTACAATAAAATAATAATAATAAATAATAATAATAACAACAATAATAATAATTGATGGCAACTTTCAAAATGAATAGATAACAGGGTTCTGATATTGAGGGACAAGTTGGCAGATAAAAGCGTTCATGTGATTAATTATTTATCTCACGATTAAGAGCTAATTTATCTTAATTTTTCCTGAATCTTACGACAATTGCTGAGAAAGTACAAAACATGCCATAGTAGCATCAACATTTTCTCAAATGGGGAAATGAGCAAGGCACTTATTGATAAGCAAATTATTTTTAGTACAATATCATTACCATATTAGTTTTTCTTTAAGTAAAATCAAGAAAAATCTCAATTATTTTACAACTATATGCAATAATTTACAATAATTCAGAATTTAGAAACTTTAGATATAATTAAGAATCTGTAAGATTATAAAAAGAAGTATTATCGATAGCGCAAAAAATGGGCAATGACCTGACACATACTAGACCACAGTTTGCATCCTCAAGAATATTAAAAATCACATACCTAGTCTTCGAGGAATTTTACATGAGAATCAGGATGATATATACTTTCTTTCTGTCATTCGTGGATAAAATGCTGTTTAATAAAGTGCTGTCAGATTATTAACATTTATGCTTATTTGGGTGGGTCAGAAGTATGTTGTATTGGCAGAATTGAAACTCTCCGTTAAAACAACATACAACAAATGTAAAAGGTACTCCTGGATAAGAGAGTATAAAGTTCCCCTAAATCAAATGAGTAGTTACACTACAACTCTAACATAAAAATAACATTTTTGAGAAGTTTCTCATCCCCCAACCCACAGCCTTCTGCCGTCAAAAACTTTTTTTTTGTCAACTTAACTACTTAAAAAATATGAAACGAAATAATTTATACTAACAGAAAAAATAGTTTTCAATATTTTCTCAACGCCAAATTCAAAGAGGGAAAAAAAAATAATAAAAAATTAAAATAAAATACCTTGTCTTAGAACCCTGGGACAGGCTTGAAAAAATAATTTTAAACACACCCATTAACTTGAAATTAATTAATTTAATCACACAAATGCTGTGAGAGCATTCCTTTTCTAACAACTTCCTCTCCTGCTTTCTGTTCTGAGAGACCCTTTCACCAAAATTGCATATGCATTTTCTTTGAATAACCTCCTTTTTATTATGAACTATTGTAATAAAAGTTTTGAAAGTGGTCAGGCAGAAGAGCAGGCCAAATGCCCTACCACCAATAAATATATTTATTTTTAAGTTCACAACTGCATTCAAAGCTTAACAAATGATGATATCAAACCGCCAAAGTTCACAGTCGAGTGTGATCAATACAGGTGAGCTAAAAAGGATATTGTGATGAGTACCACTCATCATAAAATATTAAATTAGATTTTAATTTTCAGATTTTGTTTTAAAATGTCAAGTATTACCTTTTTGTGCATTTGTATTTATAGGTTTTCATAAAATTACACAGTGATGAAATGTACTATGAAAGACAATTATTTCTTCCTGGAAAATATGCTTATAATCATGATCAGTAAGGAGAAATGAACAGTTTAACGAAATGTTTATGACAATATAGTGAGGTCAATGTGGACAATAATGCATCTAAAAGTACCTCAACTTGGAAACTGTCATTGTAAATGTCATTGTTATTATAGGTAATTGTTGAATTATGAATCTAATATGCAACCTTTTTACAAACAATGTACTCTCAGAGCCTAAGGAAGACATTGGAATGTAATGTCAAAACTTGAAATAAAACAGAAAATGTTATGTATATAATGAAATGAAATAAAAGTGAAAGATGATAATTTGTGTATAAAAATCTGGCTGTTTTACAATAATTATGGAATACAATATTAATAATAAAAATCCAATAGCAAGTATAAAGATTTTGTGACGACTTCATTACTCAATACAGTAGGAAGATCATAAAAAATCCAATCATTAGTGATTTACAAAAAATAAGAGTCAACCTGTCTCAGCAAAGTACCCCAAAACTTAAAGTTTTTTAACATCTCAGAGCTTTGAGTTGGGCCAGATCGACAAGTGAATATTCATTTTGGAAACAAAAGAGCATTTCACAGCATTACTATGGTGTAGTAACTCTTGTTTCTCATCTGTGATAATTTGGTAAGGACTGGCAGAGCATAGCACATGTGCAATTCCAATCTAAAGATCATTCATTATCTCGTTCACCCTACTCAAACGCAGTATACAGACCTACTAGTGAATTGAGTTTCGCTGATAAGACATTGAGTTTCTCAGTACCTTTTCATTGCATTCCATGCAGCTTTGGCATTGTGACTCCGGATATTCTTATCTAATCTTATGACTATGACAGCTTGTTTTTCCTATGTCAGGTCTGGTAGACCCAGTGTCACCATTGGGGTCTGGGTCATGGACATGTACACTTGTGACAGTACAGTGATGACAGATTTGTTCTCAGGGGTGGGTTTGCTCTCATATCGCAGAAAGTTGATCAAGCTACTGGTGACATGAAAATCAGAAATAATTATATTTACTACCTCACAAAAGGATGACTAGATATTGTCGATGAAACGTGTGCTTCCTATAGCTATGCCAGGTGTATAAGTCGGTAGCTGATTGTATTGTTGTACCACATTTAGACTGTTACTGCATTCAATGCATTTATCATATTCCTGTCCAACACAAATGCAATAATGAAAAGGGAACAATTTATGAAAAAATTATTTACTGAACTTGTAATGGATCAATTGCAATACAGAGCGTCTGCACCATGTCTCCCCAAAGAGGTTAGAAACTGACCACTACAACACCACCAATGGAAGAACTAGTAGCTTTAATACAAGCTAGGAAAGCTAATTGCACCAATAAGAACATAAAGATACAATTTCATTGGGTGAAGTGTTATATATTTTTGGGCATGGAGCATGCAAAAATTGTGTGTGAAGGCTGCCTGGAAAATTGCAACTAAATGCAAACTATGTAATCAGTATTCATTTCTGGAGAAATTACAAACACTTATCAACAAAAGTTACTGAGTGCACATCGTTTTCCATTCCTGTTGTAAGATTGTGTCATTATCCTTCAAAACAAAATAGTTATAACTAAAAAATTAAGTGGGTCTGACAGACCCAATGTCACCGGTCGTGTCACAAAATAGGGTGTCACTACTGCAGGGTTAATTCAACAAGAACAGAAAATGAGCTTCTCAGTTAAGAGAATGTGTGACAAGTGAAGTTTTTTATATTAATTGAGAGATGGCAAAAGATCCTATTTAAATTATGTTTTGTCATTAATTAAAAATGTTAAAGAGACCTTACATTTCATAGCAGTTAGTTCAATTAGATTTGTTTTAGGCTTCCAGTAATTTTATAATATTGTGAAAGTGACCAATTCTTGCCAGAACAATTAGTGACCATGTCAGTCAGGGATGATTGTAATTCTACAATTGTTCCATATCAATTAAGTTTTTCAACTTTTCCCAGTTTCCCTGGGTGTTGCAAAAACTGCAAAGAAAAGAGACTTTTATAGAAGACATATCCAAATTTGAACACTTAACATACCAAAGTTGATAATTCTTCCAGGAGATCCCTGTGTTACTCCTGGTCCTTTTTCTCTGCATTGATTCATTACATTCTCACAAGGTTCCACCTTCATGAACAAAAAAATAAAATAGAAATAATTAGCAAAAATTATGAATAAAAATAGAATATAACATAACATGCTCAGCAGTAAGAGTATAAAGTTAAAAATAGCTCCTTTTCACAAGAGAGGTTGAATTCAGGAGCAGTTCTAGTTTGCTTTTTCTATACAAATGGATTCAAACTTTTGAAGTAAATATTTGAATAACTTTAGATACATGTAAAGCTTGGCTTTTTCCCAGTGCCATTTTTATCATTTCTGCAAATTCTGCTATTTATTAATCCTTAACACTCAAGGTCCCATCTCATTACTGTTTGAGAATTTTTCTATTGTGGAGAGTTGCATTGCTACTCAATCTTATTTTTTTTGTGCATCAAAATTCACTACAGATCAGATGTTCTTCAGAGCTACAAAAATGCAATTATGAATTATTTCTTTATATCAAAATGCTTACTCTGATAGTGAATGATTACACTACTCTTAAATTATTTCCAAAACTAGTAATAAAAATTATATTAATAGAACTTTTATGTGGAAGTATACAGTTTTTCGAAATATTAACATTTTTCCCCATCTAACTCATCACGGAGCCTAGGTTGGGTGTAAAAGCATTGGTGATAAAAGCCAATTCCCATGGCAGCATGCCACACACAGAGAAATCTCTGACATCTCAGTATGGCTCCCTGGAAATTGAGGTAGAATTAAAGTGTCCTCTGAGGAAGGCTTTAAGTACTTGTCTACTCAACTGTTGTTTCTTTTTTCACAATCTATTACTTTTGTTCTTATTCACACTTCAAACCATTTTCATGATATTTGCTTCTTCACAAGTACCATGCCCCTCTATATGCTACAAGCAGGATCTTTGGAGGACTTTTTCTGAGATTTGAATTTCCAAAAAGAAACAACATATCCTGGGTCAGAAAAGGTATTCATCAAAACCTTTTTACAGCAAAATGCACTCTCCATTGTGGGGAGGGAAAAAAAGAAAGAAAGAAAAAACGGGG